>OY293421.1:33058960-33253960 GCA_958502065.1 Chrysolina americana | reverse complement strand
TGATGTTATATGTACACGAAAGTAAAAATGGGATGCAATATCAAGAAGAAACAAATACTATAGAAGAAAAAGCCAACAACAATCATCAAGAAGAGGAATGAGAGAGCAGCAGTAGTAATGATTTCAATCAAATCATTAACGAAAATGAGTCCAGAATATCCAAAAATTCTAACTACCAGTTGAGGAAAAGAGAGTGTTTAAGATGCCCAGAGAGATTTACAGCTATAGCAATGATTGGTGATGTTGACAACCTTACAGTGGATGAAGCAATGAAAAATGAAAGATGGAAATCGGCAATGGACGATGATTTCAAGTCCTTGATGAAAAATAAAACGTGGATTATGTCAAATTTACCTGAAAGTAAGAAGCCTCTAGCATGTAAATGGGTATTTCGAATTAAAGACACCCATCAAAATCAGAAGAGTTTCGAAGCAAGATTGGTGATTAAAGGTTTTATGCAGCGACATGGCGTAGACTACGACGAAATTTTCAGTCCAGTTGCCAGGTACGACTCCATCAGATACAAATTGTCCTTAGCAGCGAGAGAAAAGTTTCAAATACTTCAATTTGACGTAAAAACAGGTTTCTTACCTGGTGACCTGTCTGAAAAAAATTTTATGATGCAACCTGAAGGGTACAACGATGGTACAGGAAGAGTATTATGCAGGCTAAAGAAAAGTCTGTATGGCTTGAAACAAGCACCCCGTAATTGGATTGAAAAATTCACAACTTTTCTGCTCGATAATGGATTTTCTCAATGTGCTGCTGGGGGTCAATTCTCGAGTTCATGCGAACACATTTTCAAACGTTTGAAGTAACATAGAGCGATACATTCACCGCTCGTTGAAGAGAGATACAACATCCAATTCGTATACGTTAAATCTCCAGAATCCCTGATCCCTGTATTTTCAAGAGAAATCAGTCAAACATAATCATCATTGTTCTGTACGTAGATTACGGTTTGGTGACAGGAAATTATTTGGCACATATTGAATTTTTGATGGAGAAAATGAATGCAAACTTTGAAATTACTTATACAAAAGCTGTTTCATATCTCGGAATTAACATTATTCAAAGATCTGGTTTTATTTTCATCAGTCAGTCGCAATATTTCGAGAAATTTTTTATGAAATTCAACATGGAGGAATGCAATGCAGTTTCAATACCAGGTGAAATTCCCAAGTTGGAAAACACGCAAGAGGCTGGTGATAAACCTTATAGGGAAGCCATAGGTTGTCTACTGCATCTTCCGAATGTAAGCAGACCTGATATAACATACATGGTGAATTATTCGAGCAGATTTATGGAAAACCCCAATCATGTCATTGGAATGCGATCACGATCGGTACCTGAAAGGATCCGTACAATTCTATATGCTAGGAATCGCACGTTAAAAGGTAGGACCTCGTTAATCCTTAGCTCGCACAAGTTTCGACTTCTGAGGGCTGTCGTTCGTAGGGGGATGACAGCAATAACAATTCAAACAAACAACAATATGGAGGCGATAAACATCTCGAAGCATTCAGTGATGCAGACTTTGCTGGAGTTATCAGCGAAAGGAAGTCAACCAGTGGACTCGTCATTATGAACTCAGGGGGAGCCATCATGTGGGGATCATGAAAGCAGTTGCCATTTTCACCGCTGAGGCGGAGTACGTGTCAGCGAGCGAAGCAGCGAAGGAAATACTATGGATTCGACAACTGGCAATGGAGTTGACCAATCTCAGTAGACCAGTTCCCTTATACATTGACAACAGAAGTGCTATTCATATGGCAAGAAATTATGATGGTGGGAGTTTGAGTAGAACCAAGCATATTGATACAAAAAATATCATTTCATTCGTGAAAAACTTGGTCGTGAAATATATGTATGTCATGTTGAGAGTAATAATCAAATAGCTGACATTTTCGCGAAATGTCTTTTCACTTCAAAATTTATTCAGTTGAGATCAAGTCTAGAATTGGTATTGGAGTTCAAAAATTGAATTAAATTATTTATTTGATAATAATAATAATAATACTAATATCAGCACAAACTCCGACAGATCTGGTCATCAGAACTGTCGGGGAAGAACAAAGTTGCTGCGACTAATATGCTTGCCGTTCCGATTCTACAATTCTATCCTTTGGTATAATGAAATGGACTCAGGAAAAGCTGCAATAACTCGACGTAAAATCTCGCAAAATGATGCATCTTTATAGGAGCTTGCATCCTAAATCGTCTGTTCCACGGTTATACTTCCCCAGACAACGGGGAGTACGTAGACTTTTGAGTGACACTGAACGGACGAACCCAAACTCTGCCACTGAGTTGGATCCCGTTCAGTAAAAAGCCCACGTGAAAGCTGCGGAGTGTGACAGGCTCCAGCTACATAAGGATAAGCCAATGCATGGGGTCTTCTTCAAGAACATTGAAGACCTTGGCTTATCCAGAAACCTGACCTTGGCTTTTCTCAGGTCAAGGGGGCTGAAGTCGGAAACCGAGGGAATCATAATGGCATGCCAGGATGGTGTCTTCAACACCCTCGTCTATCGCAGTCGCGTGATGGGTATAGAGGTCCCTGACACTAGATGCAGAGAGTGTCGTGGGGCAGCTGAGACCATAATGCATTTGCTGTCAGCTTGTCCAGCTTATGCGGTCTCAGCCTATATCCACAGGCATAACTCGGCCCTACGAGTGTTGTACTACCACCTACGACACTCGTACGGTATAGACGAGACACCGGTGTTGCCTTATGCTCCGGGGGATATTGAGTCCGTTGTGGATAATAAGAAGTACCGAATATATTGTAACTACTCATTCCCCACCCTCAGGCAAATACAAGCCAATAAGCCTGATGTAGTCCTCCTCGACCATCAAAGTAGGACGATTTTCGTCATTGAGTTTTCAGCTCCTGGCGAAACGAACATCGTCCGAAAAGAGGAGGAAAAACGGACTAAATATCGAGATCTTCTCTTTGAACTTCGCAGGCTTTATCCAAACCATTCTGTCAAGATGGTGGTTCTGATAATAGGGGTCCTTGGTGGAATGATGGACACACTGCTCTTAAACTTGAAAATCATACCGGCTTGCCATGATGCGGCAGAAAACTTGGACGAAAGAATGCAGAAGGCCGTAATTCTTGGTTCACTCCGTCTTCTCAGGGCACATGACTCTCGGACCCAGTAATCACTCACCCCACGGACGTGGGGAGTGTTCACTGGGGTTAATGATACACCAGCGCGCCCTCCGGAAGTGTCGGGGCTCCGGAGACAGGGCCTGTCTGGGTAATTCCTAACGGATTAAAAAATAATAATAACGTTTATTCAGAATTGTACATAAAAAATTACACTTATTTTATTACTGATATAGATATATAAATACATAAAAGCCCGACAAACATAGAGAAACCACAAAAGCCGGAGCTGCGCGTGGTGCTTTCAATGGTAAAAAGCTTGAAAGTGATGGAAAGATAATATAAAAATAGTAATTTAGTTGAAGATAATGAATAATATACATGTCTGGATAATGGGTTGATGGGCACATTAATGTTGAATATCACATATTATTATGCTTACATATTACGCGCCTGGAGAAAGGAAAAAAATGGAAGGGAATCATGACTTGAAGATATCATGCAAGTAATTCATTGATAGTGCCTAGTTTCATTTCAAGAATAAATCCCTTAAATTTTTTCCTCAGTAAATTTTTTGAATTTATTGTAAGAACATAATTTTTCTGTTGTTTAGGGAGAAAATTGAACGATTTCAATGCTAGATATCTGTAACATCTTTGTCAAATTTTTTTCGTTAGGAGAGGTGTTTTTACAAAATTTTCAGCTTGTTGATTATGGGTGATCGATACTATTTAATAAATATTTATGGTTGTTCATATAAGCTAGGAGATTCAAAAACTGCATTTGTCTGACAGATAATACTTCCGATTCGGTATAAAGAGCTTCGGTTGGGTACGTAGGTTTTTTCTTAAAGATAATTTTGAGGAAGCGTTTCTGTATATTTTTCAACTTTCGGATATGGATGTTTACCGCTCTACCCCATGCTAGAATTCCATATTGAATCCTACATTCCACGAATGCCGCGTATATTATTTTACTGTGGTGTGTGTCCAATATTTTGTTGAGATACTTAAATTTGTATAATATAGTTATTATGGTTTTTGTTACATTATTGATATGAATATCCCATCTCAGGTGGCTATCATTGTTATATCTAAATATTTAATTTCATTTGTTACTTTTATGGAAGAATTTTAGATATCGATTTTTAAGGTTTGGTACTGCGGTAAATTGTTTTTATATGAGGTAAATGGGACAAAGTAAGTCTTTTCTGTATTAATCGTTAGTAGTTTATGATTGAACCATGTCATTAATCTGAGTCAGATCGTTTTCAGCTTTTATTTTTGAATCTTCCCAGTTTTCATCTTTGTAAAAAATATCTGTGTCATTTGCATAACTGATGATGTCTCCAGAGCTGTTCCTAGTTAGCAGATTATCAATGTATGCAGTGAATAATATCGGTCTCAAGATCGTTCCCTGTGGGACTCCATACTCAACTTCCTTCTCTATGCTTAGTTCTGTCTTTATTTGCACATATTGTTTTCGGTTCAGCAGGTAGCTCTTCATTAGTTCAAGTGGAATGCCACGAATTCCCATGCTTTCCATGACCGACAATAATTGGAAGTGGCTTACTGTATCAAACGCCTTAGATAAGTCGAGAAACACACACATAAAAGGTTTGCAATTGTCTACGGCATTAGATATTTTGTAAGTTAGATGTAATATGGCATCCTGCGTCGATCTTCCTTTCCTGAAGCCAAATTGACGATCAGACAAAAGTTTATATTTTTCTAAGAAAAATTCTGGTCGGGACTTGAAAACTTTTTCAAACATTTTTGCAAATGCAGTGATTAAAGAAATAGGCCTGTAATCTTGCTTACTGCCTTTTTTGTGAATGGGTTTGATAACAGCTATTTTAAATTCAGATGGACACTTTCCAACCTTCATTATTTCATTCAACAAGTATGTCAGTGGTGTTTTTATTTCATGCTTTATATTTTTCAGGGTTTCAGCTTTAATTAAGTCAATACCGGTTGATTTATTGTTTTTTAATTGGTTTATAATATCTATTATTTCTTGACATGACACAGGACGGAGGAATATTGACGATTGTTTAACCACATTCCTTGGGGGAGTTCCTTTGGGTTTTATAATTTTTTCAGCCAGACATTCACCAACTTTAGCATATTACTTATTGAAGATGTTTGCAATTTCTTTTACATCCGTTACTAATTCTCCAGACTCATTCAAAAGTTCATTAATTTCACTATTCGTTTTATTTTTCTCCAGTGATTTAAGGGTGTCCCAGAGCTGTTTCGATGATTTAGAATATTTCTTGATTTTATTTTTATAAAATTCTGTTTTCGTGTTTTATGTATTATAATACTTAATCTGTTTCGATAATGTTTTTATTTATTCTCGTATAATTTTGGGTTTATTCTGTATTAATTTAGTTAATTTTTCTTATTTATTGATGTTATTAAACCTGGCGTTGCCCATTCCTGCCTTTGTTTTTCTATATGTTTTTGTTTTACTGCTTTGGTGTTATTCTCGATTGTGGAGCTAACATAATCGACAAAAAATGTGGTTGCTATTTCTGCATCTCTAATTTGATAAAGGTTTGACCAGTCGTAATTTTGTAATTCATATTTTAACTTGGCATAGTCAATGTATTTTTTGAAAGATGTCGGTTTAATATCACGTTGAATGTGTATAGGCATGCTTAGTATTTGACAAAAGTGTTTCGTTATAGAGGTCTTGAGGATTATTGGTAAAGAATCTTCGACAGAAATTTTATTTTTTGTATTAGGGCAAATATGATTACAAGATCCTGAGAAACCTTGTTCCCGGGAATTTTTGGTTATCAGTGGTATGAAATTATATTCACCCAAGGTATCCAGATCCTAAATGTACTACAACATTTTCCTATACCCCTTGCGGAGCACGATATATCGCGGTAATATACATCTGTTTATTATCTTTAAGTATTTTTATTTCTATGGATGTGCATTCACCGATTTTCACTATGTTATGTGTGTAATTGAATGTATTTCTCAAGTAGACTATTCCATCCCCGCTATATAGAAGATCATATCCGCTGATATTAAAATTGCTTGTATCGTATACTCTCCAAGTTTCTGATATAACTATAATATCAAATTTATTTCTGACTTGATCGATATTTAGCAGGAATTCATCCAGATTTTTCCTATACTCCTAATGTTTTAGTGTATTATTCTAAATTTGTTACAATACTTTTGTTGGTTCAATGTTTCACTTAATGTCTCAATATCATTCATTACGATAGTGTCAACAGGTTCATACTTTAAATCTCTGATATACTGGTCCATCTTACTGTTGCAAAAAAAGAGAAAAAATAAATGCAATATCTAAATCTCAAATGGGGTTCTAGTTGTAAATACTGTACAAAATATGGATGGAATTGTTGATTTTATTTTCTGCTATGTAAGAGAGTTGTGCTTTTTTGTCGAGTTCTTCTTTCTATTGTTTTCCCTGTATAAAAAGTTTGTTTTTTCAGTTTTTTGTTCAGTCAGGTTCAGATTTCCTTTCACATTCTCCTCATCGCTAGTATCCTGCAGTTCGAAATTATTTTCTCCTGTTGTTGGAGTTAAAGGGGCACTAAAGGAATTACTTTCTCTCTTTTATTTCTTTTCTGAGTATTCAATTCCATCTGTTTCTACTATTTCCTGTTTCAATTCGTCTGCAGTATATTTCTTTCCGTTGACTAATAATTTATTTCCCTTTATTTTAGCAGGTATATTTTTGGATCTTGCTTCCTTTAGATGACTCACTAATGTTTTGTTATCAAACCGATCTCCGTAGCACATATCAATAAGAATTGTGATATTTGTGCCTTTTAATTTGTAAATATTTTGAAACAATGTATTCTTAACTAGATAACTGGCGTGAAGCTGTTTTTCAGAAGATATATGTTATTTAAATCTTTGTCATTCAAGTTTATTTCTAATATGTTATTGAGTTTTTCCACAACTGAAGATGCAAGGGAGTTTACATTATCTATAGCGAGGCCAATGATAACGACATTATTTTTCCTAGTTCTCCTTTCCAAGATTATATTTCTTTCTTCTAATTTTTACGCTTATGTTCCAGTACTTCTATATGCGGTTGCTGATTTTCAAGAGTACATATCAGTTTAACATTTTCATTTTCTATGTGCGATACTATTTCTTGTTTATTTCATTTTCCACTTTGATTGCTTCTAAAAGTTTGGTAAATAGATCGTTATTTGATAATTGCACAGATTGTAAGTGTCGACCGTTGGTGGAACAAATGCTGACTGTTGTTTCACTTATTTTATCAAATGATTTCTGGTTTCCTCAATGAAAACATTCAATAACTAACTTAGTTGGAATAACTTACTCTTTGTTGACAGCTATGGTTGTCCAGAATAATATGGCTGTGGATTTTGTTTTAAGTATCCATGTTAATATTAAAAATATATGTAACGATAAATCTGTTACATTTGTTGTGGTACTCATAAAGAGCAAGTATTCATATATTTTTGTATTTAAATTCATTAGGTATCTTAGAACTTCAAATTCAGTATATTTAAACTTATAACTTTAGATTCATTCATTAAATTCCCTTTTGGAATTATTAGCGACATCTAGCTGCTCGCATTCTTGCCTATTGTCACAGAGTTCACATCGATGATTTATGTCGATAATTATAATCGATACCGACCTAATCGGCTTTCGGCGTTCGCACCGCCAGGTGTGATAGCCGAAAGGCATGCGTGAGGGACGATATAAGGGCAAGAACGCTAGAACGCTCTCTTGGTTTTGATCAGCGTAGCGAGGTGGTTGTGTTCAATTTTTGCTTTTGAGTACCTATCAATATCCCACGTGGATAGAAATTATTATCGGTATTTTCCTTTCTCACGCAGTGAAAGATTCGTGGCAGTGACTTTGTGGAATAAGGTATGTAAGAATAATTCTGACAAATTTCGCATATTCAGATTTAAGAGATATTAATTGTATGGCGGATGCTCTTCACACAAATTTTATCCAGGAATATCTTTCGCATCGTTCGTTGTTTCAACGAGTAAGTTCATAATTAGATTAATCTCAGTATTCGCAGTGGCGTATCTAATTAATATTTCTTGAATGATTTCTAGATTTCGTTCCTAACTCTTTTGAGAGGTGAGTTTATTTATGTATGATAGATGGGAACATCTCTGTAAGAATTAAATATACAGAATCAATTATCATCAATAGGGTACGTGAATTCAGGGAGTTTGGATCATCTAAGTTGATTTTAGTTGGAATTTTGATGGAAAGAGAAACATTTCTCTTCTATTAAATCTGAAATTACTGAAATTATATTTTTCTTTGTATTTGGTTATGGTATTTGGTTATGGCATTCACTCTAGTTTAATTAGTGCATAAACAGGTGGTTTGTTCCACTGAAATGCATGTAACATTTAATTGGAATTTGGAGGATTTGGAATAGAAAAATCTTTGTGGAGAAGTTTCTGACCATCAGTCAGAATTTTTCTTTGACCTTGCAAAGCATTGTTTCACGCAATTTTCATAGTTTCAGTAATAAATCGCTGATCGAACCCAGAGCACTCTTTCATGTTTTATTTGATTTATTAACAACTTCAGACTAAAGATAGATTAACAACTTCACTACTGAATATATTTGTTCACAGCTGTGGATTTTCTTTTGTATCGATTTAGTTACTAAAATTCAGAGATTTGTTGAATTGAAGTGCATGTTGCAAAACTGGTGTCACAAGTTGAGTTGAAACATTGAGTGGCAACTAAAACTCCAGATTCCAAGTGAAGTTACCCATCACTGAACCTCTTCTGATACACATGACTGTTTTTCATGTAAACTCCTGAGACCAACCATCCACCAAAATAGGGATCGTTCAAAGCTGGTCAAGCTGTACAATGTCCATTCGTGATTCCATAACGAGTCTACCTACGAGTAGCTGTTGACTCACACGCCTACTAAGGATTGGTAAATCAGCTAGCGAGTACCTTTGGTTCCATTCCCGATTCTCCATTAGCGACAACCAGGTACACAGTCAAAGAGGATCGTCAGGTTCAGCAATACATTCAAACTATCACTCAACTTGAAAATTGTAATCATCACATCTGAACTTCAATATAGTTGTAACTGTTTCTTTTATATCTTGTTTCATTGTTGTATGGGTCATAGAAGGAAACAAAAGAAAATATTGTATTTATCTAGGAACTTTGAATTTTTATCCTTTATAAACAAAAAATTCTGGCGTCCAATTCAAAATTTCAATTTCAATAATCCTTTGCTGGACACATAACAAATAAGGAACTAGCAAAGCAGTCCAAAGAACTTCACACCGCTCTACACTGAATAGCCTGGGCATTGATAACGTCACTTTGTCGCTACAAGTTGTTTTTTAATAAAAAAAAGAACAGTTTTCCAAACTTTATTTCAAGTTTCCCAATAAAGTATTTCAAACCACTGATAAGTTTCATCATTGAAGTCAACCCAAACAAAATAGAATGTCCTATATAACAAGGAAAAACTTTCCTGCATTGATTCTCCAGGTAAAAAATATTATACTACCTTTGAGTTAAGTATTTTACTTCAATGTTTCAGGACGTATGTGACCATAGAATATTATTCACACATTGTTATGTGGGAGAAGTTGATTCAACTCACGATTCCACTGTTTTGGAGAGAAGCGAAGTGTTCGAGTATTTAACTACTTTGAGAGAAGAAAAATTCCCAAGTGACTCTCATCTACTTGGAGATAAAGCGTATCCGTGTCTACAAACCTTGATGGTGCCTTTTAGAGATAATGGTCATCTCACAGAGGCCAAAAGAAGATTCAACTATAATCTTTCAAAATCAACATCCACAATAGAAAAAGCTTTTGCTTCACACAAAAGAAGATTTCGACGATTAAAATATTTTGAAATGAAATGTGTGGATTGGACCTGCAAGTATATAATGGCTTGTTGTAGTCTCCACAATATTTGTACTTATCAAAATGACATAATGTGAATAATGTTAAAATAGATATAGATGACGATAATAATCCTATAATAGATGAGTTAGTATATTTAGCTCTACACAGAATAGGAGTGAGAAAACGAGGATATATTATAATGAATGTGATGATTTAATAAATACCCAATCAAATAACAAAATACTGTTATTTCAAACCTGCTTGAGAACATAACAGACTAGTCTTTCAAGAAACAAATAAACAGAATAGTCAAGAACATGAAAACAATAACAAAAATAATCCTTGAAACGATAACAATATTCTTACTGAAACTAAAACAAATATCTCATAAAAAAATCGATATATGTTTTTCAGGTGACTTTTTCAAGGCAATGTAGTACTTTAGTTGTTTCCTTTTGGCCTATTCGACCCAAAATTTTCTTTAAACCAACTGAACATTTCGGCTTCCATTTCAATTTTTTCTTCATGACGCTTTTATCTTCTATCTTAAATTTGGGCAAAAATGAGGGTTTTAATTTCTCTAGCTTTCTCTACCTTGTGTTTCTTGGTAAGTTGTTCTTCTGAATTAGATTCTATTGGAGTATCTTTAGATATTTTTGGAGCCATACCGGTTTTTATTGACCCTGCACTGGACACTGTACATAGTGGATTGAAATGAGGGCCATGAAAATATATTTCGTAGAAATCGTCAAAATATCTCCAATATGAATTAGAATTTACAGTTAATTTCTTATCTTTAAGAACTTTATCGTAATTTTTTTTCATATTCCTCCATTTTCCGTCACATTTTGATGAAGATTCATTTATTCCAGTATTTCCAATTAGGGTATGGTCCGAAAGTCATCACGGTTATGATTTACTGGTCCGAAATGATTGGTAACTAAAGTATTCCTGAAAAACTGGTTAGTAATGGAACGTGGGTACCGCCGAATTTTGTTGGTAGCTTCGGTAAAAACTGTCATTTCGTAGTCAAGATTCAAAATAACGTTCGTAATCTCATATCATTTTTATCAATATATTTTCTTGTTATCATAGGAAGAATATCTAACCACTTGTTGTGTCTCATCGCTGAAAATTCTCTATAAAGCCACGTCTTTATTGTTCGAATTACTCTTTCTGCTATGGCCGTTCATAGTGCTGAATGTTGAATAATGATTGATATTATATTTGCCCATTAGAGATGAGAAAGTTTTGTTGGAATTTTTTTTTCGTTGATCGCTTTGTACATGTTTTGGAGAATAGTCGGCTTCTTTCAGCACATCTTCCATGGCATCCGTTGCAGCACCACCTGTTTTATTTTTAATCGGTTTTGTCCATAGATATTTTGAGTAACAATCAATTGCTACAAGAACATATCTATATCCTTTATTATGTTTAGCATAGGGTTGTAATTCGGCAAAATCAATCTGCCATAGATCTGCAAAACCTTTGAGGGTGGTGGTTCTTCTGGCGAAATTACGTCTCGCCGGTGTATGTAATTCATTGACAACTTGTCGTTAAAGATCACTTATTTCATTATGCATCCCTATATCTGTTTTACTTCGTCTCCGTACACATAATTCAACAATGTTACTGCATCATATAATGAGGACAAAGTGACAATTTTCAATATATTACTTGCTCACGAAATTCTTCAATTATTGAAATTATTCCATTGTCGTGTCCAGTATGTCCAGCCGATTTCGAGGATATCAATAGTCGTAAACGATCGACTACTCGTCTGGAGAATTCAAGTACACATAATTCGCAGGTTTGGTATAATACTTTTTTTGCATCCGATTGAACCCTTTACCTATTTTTGTTCTACTCCTCTTCAACAGATGATGTGATAAGTTTAGTACTGGTTTGATAACTTCACGAAATTTTTTAGATTTCGTATGTTTGAAACTATTTCTTAGTTGGTGTTGTTTGTATGGTGCTTTCGTTAGTTTCAATATTTTAGCATATGTATGACGAATTTCTTCATCGAAATTGAATTCAGATTTTTCAAAAAAATCATGTCGTATAACTCCGGACTACCTGGGAATTCATGATTTTTTGTTTTATTGTCATTCCAAAATATAATATTCCCATCAATGAAACGTACATTGAGACTACCCATTTTCAGTTTTTGTGTAGTAGGATCTAAACGTATACCATATATTGCATCATGTGCAACATTCTTTGTTTAAACATTTTCCAAATGTCTCTTCAAAACATCTCCAATATTGTCTTCAAAATCAGAGAAATCAGAATCGCCTATTCTAGATGATGACCGGGTTTCGAATATGGACATTTAATTTTCTCCGAATTCTTTGATAGTACCTGTGTCACTGTCAGCAGATGATATTTCACTATTATATGAGGATGGATCCTTCCCCATTGGGGTACTCGTAACTTTTATTGGAGTAGACTGAGAATTCCATTGCTTCATTGGTAACGTTGACTTTGGTGATTTCATGGTAGTAGCTGAAGATAGAACCTTTAATGTCTTCATTATGGGATCGTTGAGTATAGAATTGAACTTCTGCCGTACAGCTTCTGTTGTCTCAACCAGTTGAATTTTCAAATTCAATTCATTGTTTTTATTTTCAGCTACTGAATCATTTTTTTGTCTTCATTTTGTTATTGTCAAGAGAATACACTGACTATGCAATTCAACGATCGATTGAATGTGGATTGCAGTGTCATGGATATATAAAACTATCGAACCCCATACGATATCTACCTTCATGCATTTTTCTATCCTTATCAACAACCAGAAATCCATATTGATCCTCCCAACGTTTAACACACATCAATTGGAATTGTTTGAATGTTACATCGGGTGACACGTGATCAGAAAAAATATGATGTAGATTCGTTTCATCTTGCTTGAATATTACAATAAAGTTTGTATTATCTCGCACTAACTGTTTGGGCACTCGTGAATATGTTTGAGCAAGATAAAAACGGTCAACATCTTTATGACGTCCCATACAGAAATATGATCTTATAATGTCCTGTTTTTCACATATTACATCATCGAAAATGAAAACGGAATTTGGTTTGGCATTGGACGCTTCTACTATTTCTGCATTATTACTGAACGTATAAAATCCCAACCCCATTATGGGTTCCAATCCATTTCGTAGGAATTGATATTTGGGTTGGTTGAGTGATTTCGAATAAAGATAAACGTTTGTGAATTGTAGTCCTTGAGGATGTGTCAAAAGAGAGATCATTGCATTCGTCTTTCCACAATTTGACGGTCCGATAATGAGTCCTTGAACAGATGATGGAAGTAGCGGATCATGCCGCAACACTTTCTGTCCATTCAATCCACAACCGAATTTTTCATCTAGATTATCTACAGCAAACTTTTGTTTCTGCTTTACAATGCGCATCGTACCGTGGTTGGAGACTATATAAGCGATGATATGTCGTGAACGTTTCATTTAAATGAGTACCATCAAACGATACCAATGTGTGAAGAGTGGTATTGGATTTGTTCATAATTTGATAAACAAACTTCCGATCGAATTACATTTACCCGGAGGATATCAGTACTGTGGACCCGGTACAAAATTAGAAAAACGTTTAGCCCGCAAAGATCCTGTAATCAATAAATTGGATATTGCATGCAAACAACACGATATTCAATATTTGAATCATCTAACTGATCTCACAGCGAGACATAAAGCAGACAAAGAACTTGAATACGCAGCTTAGAATAGGGCTAAATCGAAAGACGCTGGTATTAGGGAAAGAGCAGCTGCCCTACTCGTTACCAATAATATGAAATCATAGAGACGTTTCGGTATGGGTTGTAGTACTACTATAAAGAAAAATAAGAAAAATCTACCGAAGAAAAAGAATAATAATCTCAGAAAAATCGCCTTTGGTTCTGGGGTGGTTCAGAAAGTGCGGAATGTTCTGAAAGAAGCTGGTGGTGAGCAATTTGTGACGAATAATAGGAAATATGCTACCTTAGTGGCATTGCATGCGGCACGTAAATACCTCAAAGCTGCTGGTGTGAAGAAAACAATCCGCACACCCCGCATAATTCCAATTCCTAAGGTCGAAGGGATTCTACCAATGATACCGATTTTTGCTGGATTGTCCGCGCTCGGAAGTTTAGCGGGTGCTATTGCAGGTATCATCAGAGCTGTGAATTCAGCAAAAGCAAGCAGAACCGCCCTAATCGAAGCGAATCGCCATAATAAGAAAATGGAAAGTGTGGCATTGGGTAAAAGTGGTAGTGGTGTATAACTTAAACCGTACCGTAAAGGACTCGGACTCTACTTGAATCCATACAATCCAAAAATTTAGTTGATTCCCTACCTCGACGACCTCTTACCGACATCGATCTCAATTATTATGTCAAGAAAATGAAAATTCCATACTTTCGTGGTATTTTCATGCGTAATACATTACTCACTAGAGGTCCACAACACCGCGAAACCGCCATTGTCAATTTAGATGGAATAAGAGGATCGGAAACACATTAGGTGGCATACAGCAAATGTGGGAAGGACATTGCATACTTCGATAGTTTTGGAGATCTACCCCCAACAGTAGAGTTGATTCAGTACTTTCAGAAATGTTCAAAAGTGAAAATTCTATATAACTATCATCGCCAGCAGAAGTTCAACACAGTTTTCTGCAGTCACTTGTGCTTGAAGTTTCTCTCTGAATTATTATAAAATGGATACAACTCCAGCAATGACTCGAAAGGCTATTAAGGGGATGGGATTTTCACTCAAGATGTATTCAAAATATGGGACCTTGACAAGAATGGATCGAGTGATGCTTGCAAATATGCCTAAGGAAGTAATACTCGCATGTGCTGCACATGAGATTGCTTATGTTTGGGAAAAGTTACCTAAAAGTCTACAAGATGATGTCGACATAACGAAATATAGATATTGTACTGACCACCACAATCTTGACGGCGATAGCATTCCAGATTCTGATGTGAATGATGGTCCTCCACCACGGAAAATATTCTGTTGTTACTGCAATATAAATGATATGAATATTGGTGCTAATAAAAATGAAATGGATATCGATGAATCTCTGAAAAAGCGTAGGTTGTTTCTAGTGTGTTGTAGACAACAATAAATTGAAGTGTTATTCATGAAATTTATCAGTCATATCATGGAAGTTCGAACTACAAGCTGTCGGGACGAGTGTCTTGAGTGCAGACTTTTTCCCACCCATTGAATTGGATAGAAACAGTTCTTATGGATTGGGACTTCAAGGATTCTATGGATGCAACACAGTCAATAATATAACTGAAAAAAAAATAATGTGATCAGTTTTAGAATCAGTGATGTTAGTTCACCAATACTCCAGAAATACACAATTGAAATACCATGTGGTGCCTATGAAATAGAAGAAATCAATGCAGTTATTCAGAAACATATCATGTTTAGATTGTTTCATGGTAAAAATCAAAACGATACCAATGCAGATGATACAATCTACCTACATGCCAATAATATTACTTTCAAATGTGAGATGCGATCAAAATATGAGATTGATCTAACTCATCCGAATTCCATAGCAAAGAAGATGGGTTTCAATTTTGATAGATTTCAACAGAATCAGATACATGAATTCTCACAACCGATAAATATTACAACTGTAAGACTCATCCGCTTAGATTGCAACATTATATCCGGTTCATACATAAATAATGAAAAATCCCACATTATTTTTTCATTCGATATCGATGAGGAGCCTGGATTCAATCTCACAAAAGAGCCACAAAAGATTATATATATATGCTCATCAGTCCAGAAGGTCGTCAGTTGATTCACAACATCACAGTGTGTATTTTGGATCACCAAAATAATGTAATTGATTTTGAAAGTGCAGAAGAGATTGTTGTAATTTTGGAATTGAAGAAAATATAAAACTATTAAGGGTTTCTGCTTTAATAGACAGAATCGACAAGGATTTGAAATCATCCACAAACAGCTATAAAGGAAGGCTCAGCTAAAAAGAAGCTCATTCCAAAAGTGTACGCTAAACAGTTAGCACACCACGCTCTGTGAGTGAGAGATCTCAAATTTTTTAAATCAATTGGACTGAAAGTAAGGAACAATGGTGCTCCAAACAAATAGTGAAAAGTTGAATATATTCGATGAGCTGAAGCTCGATCATTCCCTCACAAGTTTACATGAGCACACACACAAACCATATGGATCACCATTATTTAGGAACTCAGATGAGATTTGAATTGTAATCAATAATCAAGATGTTATACTCGACATTGCTGAGAGTTTCATTTATATAGAGGGTAAATTCACACCTAAAGATGAAACAAAATCATGTTATCTCTCGAACAATACTATCGCTTTCCTTTTTGATGAAATTCGCTACGAAATGGGTGGTGAACAAGTTGCTGTCGTCAGGAAGCCGGGGATAATATCTACAATGAAGACTATGATTTCATTTGGAAAAACACATGCTAATACATTATTAATCACTGGATGGGGACCTTCGGAAACTAAACAGGATATCTTGGATACAACCAGTCATGTATTCAGTGGCAAATTACCACTAAAATATTTGATGGGTTTCGCTGAAGATTACAACAAAAGTATGTTGAATGCCAAACAAGAAATTATCTTAATAATCGCTCGATCTTTCAAGAACTCATATATTGGTGAGGTTGATGCTGATTTGGAAATTAATAAAATTGAGTGGAAAGTAAGGCATATAGTGCCAGAAGATAAGCATAAGCTCAATCTTTTGAATAAAATCAACAAAAGTGGCCTGAATGCTAAAATCAAGTTGGCCTATCGCATGTGGGATCTTTATGAACTTCTATCACTACGTGGTACATCTTCAGACATATGGGCTATCAAGACAACCAACGCCCTTGAACACCTCGTTATATCGTCATTGGATTCCAAAGCACTACCACGTCTGAAGATAGGACAAAGAACATCACTAAATTCACAACTGCTGATATCAATAACATTCGTGTGTACTTGAACTCTGAAGTATACCCATATGAACGTTGGAATTTTGATTTCGATAAAAAAATTGATACTTCAGCATATTATGCCTATGAGAACTTTCAACGAAGTTAATATGATGAAGATATGAGTGAACCTCTCATGGACATTAGGGAATTTCGACAAAATCCACTATTCATCATCGATTGTTCACATCAGCCGAATGCCACAAAATCATCAACTATTGATATTAAGCTCGAGTTTGAAACTAGGAAAGTCAACTTCCCCGCCAACACCAAATTAAATGCACTAATTCTACATGATACATTTTTGACATACAATGCGTTGGATGGAGCAGATATTGAAGACTCACACATGTTTCAATATTTTGTTTTGAATTTTTTCTTTCTTCATTCTTGTAAAAGAGGAATAGGCAAATTAAACATGTGTGAACTATTTTATGTTTTTTATTCAGATATCATTAGCTTACAATTCAATTAGTCTCAGGTATATACAAACAATCTAATATAACTTCTTCATCGTCATGATTTTCTTGGCCATTTTCGATTTCACTACCATCGCCATCCAGTTGGTACTTTTGGATGATTCCATTAGGTAGGTATGGCAAGAGACGGTAGAGAAATCTCCTAAGTTCACACTCAACCATTGCATCGCAGAGTTGATCTAGATCCAAAGAACCATCTGTATATTTCTCACAAAGATCCACACCTTTCTGGATCCGCTCTTCATCATAATACACGCTCAGGTCATAGTTGGTGGCATGGTGAGCATCATCACTCAAAGCATCCAATTCAGAAGTCAATCGTTCAACAGCTGAAGAGATGTCTACAGCTTCGGTTCAGTTTTGGCTCGCATACAGCATCCACATCTTTCTCGAAAATGGAACTGAAATCAAAGAAAAAATATTGAAATAAGTATGCTATAATAGAATTTATCAATAGAACTCACATATACTTTCAATAATTTCAACCGCCAAAGAGTGTGTTTAACAATGTATGGAAACTTTTTATATTTTCCTTACAATTAACACCTATAATATAATTATACTTGCCTATGATATGTGAAAATTAACTATTATTCAATGAGATCAAATTTATCCAACGATCGTGTTTTCATACCAGCAAAGCTTTGTTGAGTCTGACCCAAATATGTTACGGTATATTTACCATCAAACGAATTGATGCAAGTAACATCATCCTCACTAAATTGATCTGAAACACGTTTTGCTAGCCATTTTTTGAACAATGCATCATTGCTCACATCGAGTAATGTTAACAAAAGGGATTCACCAAAACGAGTTGAACAAATTGACATATTCTTTATTGGATAAGCTTCATTCAGTGGCAAGGATGATATAAAACATCCATCTCTTCTTTAATTATCCCTTTCAGAACCAAGAGATAAAATTCAAAAATTGGGTATTAAACATGGATGCAGCATATGGACAATATTTTGTTACTTTACATTTTGGTGTTTTCTGTCACATCGATATGTCCTTTGGGGTCATTGGTGACCTTCACAATTGTGTGCCGTGGTATCCAACAATGCAGAGTCACAATTGTGAAGATTCACAATTGTGTACTACGGTATTCAACAATGTCTAGCCATAATCGTAAAAATTCACATTTATGAGTAACGGTATGCTGTGACGATAAGGTACAATCGTATTAAGGGTTTCAGGAGTGAAGTTAGGATGAAATCGTAAAATTAAAATATATTCTTTACAAAAATATCGAAGTAAATATAACAAATTCAGATACAAGAAACTCAATAAATTCAACTATATTTCTCTGGGTCTCCCTTGCTGACAAAACTGCCTATTCTCCAGTGTAGTTTCTGAAAGGTTGACAAAGGAACATTGCCTTCCTCATCCTCCGATCCTTCTGAACTATCATTTGGTATTTTCATTCTGAGTTACAAGTTCTGCTGGAACATAAGTTTCAGATATGTTCTCTTCTCCATCAATTTCCAAGTCTGATCCAATTTTACCTAATGAATCGAATATTGCGTCTAGATTTTTTTAGATCCAGATCTAATTTGTCCATAAAAATAAGAGGAGATCTCAGAAACTTTTTCCACATTCTGTCGGAGAACCGACACTAACAATTGTGCAAGATGAATTTAATTGTATTCTCTGAGTCCGCGATACTGAAATTTATTACTATTTCTACTGAAAAACTCTATTATGATCACTCATCAATGAATTGCATGCATCAAATGAGAAATTTTTTTATTTTTAGAATTAAAAAACGTGAATTTATTTCTGGAACCCATTGATGTCATGACACACCTCCACATATTGCCATACAAAACTCCACTGAGACGAATATTCCGCGCCAATTTGATACAGACGTTTTGATTATATATTTCACAATCGTGTGAAGCAGTATCAAGCCGATACAAAATGTAACCTGAACCTTAATGATACTTTGAATAAGGCGTCACAATTGTGTGCGATGGTGCTCTAAGGGGTATAGAATTGATTTTTTGTAAGTCTACCTTTGGAACTGACATGATGAAAATATGTAATATATAAAAGTACTGAAAGTATGATATTTCAAACTCTGTAGGCATAGATCTTGGGGTTTGGAGGGGCTAATTTTAGAAAAATAAACATCATTCTGAAATTCATCTATTATAGATGCCTTCAAATATTTTCAACTTCCTCCATATTTATTATAGTACCAGCTACATTATTCTCAAGATGACTCTTTGGTATATTGCTGGATTTTCTGGGAATATTTACCTCATTTGTCGTCCAAGAAGGTCGATAATATTTCACTTCATATGCAAGGGCATCTATTTCAGAAATAAACCCAGATAATTTATCCTTGAATTCTTCATTGCCTCCCATCTGAACCGCATCTCTCAATCTCATTCCAGCTTCATCAGTTACGATCGTATGAAAAGGATGTGTTTTCGTGATTTTTTTTTGTTGCAAAAGAAACAAAAATCATTGAGTCTGGGAATATTATTTCGGAGGTGGATGATGAAATCGTTAAGACCGCCAAACGTTTCATTAGTAAGTTCCCCAATTTTTTTTGCTGTCTTTTGGCTATCAATTTTCGGAATTCAACCAATGCAAAGATAAAAGTTCAAATATAATATAAAATGAACGTTTGACAAAATATCGACGGCTTTGAATATATCCAGGTTTTAAATATTTTTCAAATCAATGAATAAAGAGCTTTCATAATTTCTAAATCGTATTTCCATCACAAACCCTTATCTGTTCACCATGACTGCCAACCCCGAAACACAATAAAATTTTCAATTATCACATATATCGACTGACTAATATAAATTTGATATCTACAAATACCATCTGTTAATTGGAATATCGATCACTATTTCATTTAATATTATTTTCATGACTGTGTCATGTCGGTTTGCCTCCCATATGTTTTCAACTCAGGAAATATTATTGTTTCATTAATCACATAAAAGTTATCATTCCACCAAAATTACAACAGTGAGTATTAGAAAAATTTTCATGTTTTGATATTTTTAAGTACTTATACTATTCTTCAATATTTCATTAGTCACTTAACTTTACCACTGTAATCTCAAAACTTCATCAGATGGTTGAAATATTGCAGATTTTTCACTTCAAAGATGTAAATCAGTTGTAAGTAACTTCCAACACGAATCATTTTTACCACCTCTTTACGTCCGTAGAAAAGTTAATTCTTAAAAACCTTGAACTTTCATCAGTAAAACCACTACTAGGGAAAGAAAAGTATTCGGGACTATATAGTGTTTACAAAGTCAGTTGCATATTGTAAAATGACAATTGATTATGGATAAACCAGCCTCTGCCCAGCGCTTGACAAAGTTTTTCTACAAGAAGATACTTTGCAATACTTCCTGTTACAATCACTGAATGGCATCCGGAAACAGGTGACTTTCTAAACAGGTACTAGGTTCACCTGATCATCAGTGCAGACCGCTCAGGATGGAGAGCTAATGCCTACTTCTTCAACATGCAATCAATTTCCAATCGGTTTTGTCAACTGGTGCTATAGATGGCTTTTTTGTCAAAAGTATTATCATCATCTATTATATTCATCTTGTGTTTTAATAAGACTAATTATCCATATAGTTTTCTTGGTGGAAATAATAGGGAGCAGATGATAGTAAAATTGTTTCTTCATCTGATTCCAGATAATCCATTTCTCCAACCATCTCCTCCTCGAATTCGTTGTCGGAACTTAAACCTTCCTCTTCCATTTCCAGATATCTCACCAATTCTTGTACATGGGAAGAACTACTCTACACTATAATATTTAAACTTTTGTTAAAATATTTTTGTTTCAAGAATTATTTGACAGGCTACATTGGACCGAACCTTTATATTTTACAATCCGTGAAATTCTCGCATTCGACATACCGGGTGGCTACGGAAGTATTGCCTACGGAATATCTCAGTTATTGTATGAAGTAGGTTTGTGTAATTTGGAGCGTCGATATAATGACATAAGAGCTAGAATTTGAGCATATTGACATGTCGAAGTTAACTTCCGGTCTGAGCGGAAGTAACATCAACTTTCTTGTTTTAAATGGAAACCCTATTTTTTATTTCTTTTTGCTTTATTCAGCATTCAATTCCCTTTCTAATGACATATCACAAGTTGGTATCTAACCAGAAACTAGATCAGAAAAAAATTATTATTGAAATTCACCGAGTAGGCCGTGGAAGCAAAATGAAAGCCAAAAATTGAAAAGTTGGCTATGGAAACCATACGTCACTTGATAACAGTTGCTACTACTGTAATATTTTATTTTCATTCATCGGCGTTATAAAAAGCCGCCAAAAAAATATTGGAAAAATTTGGGAAAAAAACAATACTCTGTAGGTCCATAACTTAAATAGGAACATACAACTTTTTCTTGCCTGTACTATTCAGCATAACCATTCCTTTCTAATGATATAATAGAAAGTAATTTTTTGAAATGAAATACCAAAAAATCCAATTATTATTATTCAAATAACAAAAAAAAAGATTTATCGAAAAAAAATAATTCAAATTGATAGGATTAAAGATAAAATAAATTCAAAACAAAAGTTCGAAATGCATTCCCTCAGCGTCAATACATTTATTGACTCTGGTGATATTTTCATGTAAAACGTTTCTCAACATTTGGGGCCTGATATCTTGGAAAGCTCTACGACATGAGCTGGAAGTAAAAATTCGTAGAGCTTTCCAAGATATCACGCCCCAAATGTTGAGAAACGTTTTACATGAAAATATCACCAGAGTCAATAAATGTATTGACGCTGAAGGAATGCATTTCGAACATTTGTTTTGAATTTATTTTATCTTTAATCCTATCAATTTGAATTTTTTTTTTTTTCGATAAATCTGTTTTTTGTTATTTGAATAATAATAATTGGACTTTTTGGTATTTTATTTCAAAAAATTACTTTCTATTATATCATTAGAAAGGAATGGTTATGCTGAATAGTACAGGCAAGAAAAAGTTGTATGTTCCTATTTAAGTTATAGACCTACAGAGTATTGTTTTTTTCCCAATTTTTCCAATATTTTTTTTGGCTGCTTTTTATAACGCCGACGAATGAAAATAAAATATCACAGTAGTAGCAACTGTTATCAAGTGATGATGGTTTCCATAGCCAACTTTTCAGTTTTTGGCTTTCATTTTGCTTCCACGGCCTACTCGGTGAATTTCAATAATAATTTTTTTCTGATCTAGTTTCTGGTTAGATACCAAGTTGTGATATTTCATTAGAAAGGGAATTGAATGCTGAATAAAGCGAAAAGAAAAAAATTGGGTTTCCATTTAAAATAAGAAAGTTGATGTTACTTCCGGTCAGACCGGAAGTTAACTTCGACATGTCAATATGCTCAAATTCTAGCTCTTATGTCATTATATCGACGCTCCAAATTTCACAAACCTACTTCATACAATAACTGAGATATTCCGTAAGCAATACTTCCGTAGCCACCCGGTATATTGTCGACTGCCTTTGACCATTCTACCAAAAATATGCGAAGACAACAGTTGAGGTCTCCTACTTTGGTGTTGGTTACAGTGGTAAAACTGGGCGTGTAAATTTATGGTAGAACTGAAAATTCGAGAGGGTGGAATTCAAGTTCGGTCTTTTCAAGTTCGGTCCATTCCAGTGGAAATATCAACAAGGTACCACTCACTAGAATCCACCCTATCGTATTTCATCGGTTGAGAGGTTCACAAACGTATATTTTTTATTTGCATCAATAACATCTTTACATTTCAGTGGCTTATAAATAGATTTACGCCTGGGACATTCTTTTTCAAGAAGTCTAAAACATGATCGTGTTACAGGAATGAACGGAACTTTTTTATTTTATGCAAATGCCAGTGTGATTGTAGTATGTTTTGTTATGGTGTTAGGTACTTCATATTTAAGTCAGTTGAATGTTAATGAGTATGAATTTTTCTTTGATTTGATTGTTCGGAACAATTTGATTTCTTGGTGAGTCATAAGGTGTTCATTCATGAAGATTTGAATGCTCCTGGATTTATTAACCCCGACATTTCAGCCAAAAAACCTTCAGCACTAGTCAAATTCACGACTTTGTTTCAATTGGAGCAATTCAATACTGTTACAAATTATATTGGTAGATTGTTAGATTTGGATATTGAATTTTTTTTGTACTGTATCACATGATAGTTATCCTGGAGTTTCTGGCATTGGAAATCATCTGGCTCTCACCAGTGATTTAGCAATATCATTAAAAAAAATGTTTTTTCTCCAAATGACATTAAAAGCGGCCTTTTAATGACACTTGGCAGGCTTAGAAGTTGTACTTTTAAGCCTAGGCAGAAAAAGTCCACTTTTACTGCCTAGGCAGAAAAAGTTCGTTGCTAGGCAACCTTCCAAGTAATAATTTAAATCAAACTGGTTATTAAAATTGACAATGACAAAGTAAACAGAAAACAAACAAATTCAACTAACGTCATCAGCGGTAAACATAGTAACGCAGGGCCCAGTTACCTTTAATGAAATAATTTAGTTATTTGGATATTGATAATGAAACGCAATTTAAATATGAAAAAGTCGATTTTGCGTGGAATTGGAACAAATTTGAAGAAACAATTATATGTTTCATACGGCAGAAAAGCAGATTTAATGCCTTGGCTGGTTTCTTAGCCTCGCTACGCTCGGCTATGAAACACCAGCCGCGGCATTAAATCTTGTGCTTTTATGCCTAGTAAAACAAATAACTAAAAATCACATATTGATTTTTTTTCGCATTATCCTCTATCCATCACAGTTAGCAAGTTCGAGGTTATAACACTCACCCCAATGGCGGATAGTTCCCTGATTGTGGCAAGTATGTTGTGAATGATTTTGTGACGTCAGAAATACCCAGTATGCCGGAAATCTCATCATTGATATCTCAAGTGTTGCCAGATGAGCGAGGTGAGGTTAGACAGGTAATAAGGGGTGGTAAAAGGTTGCGTGAGCTCGTGGATGTTTCCGATTCTGGAAGTTGGCCGGAACAAAGAAGAAAGCGAAGGGTATCTGCTACTATCACAGCCCCTGTAGATGCATCGTCAATGGAGATAGAAGCCCCCGCTGAAACTATAATCGTGCATAGCAATGTAGTTGTTGCGAGGGCATCTATTACACCACATGTGATGAACATGGTTGCACCTGATGAAACTATAGTTGCACCTGATGAAACTATAGTTGCACCTTCTTCAACTATAGTTTCACCAGCTGCACTTGTAGTTGCACCAGCTGCACTTGTAGTTGCACCAGCTGCACTTGTAGTTGCACCAGCTGCACTTGTAGTTGCACCTATAGCGACACATCCCTCCCTCATCATGGCTGCACAACATTCTTCTCCGGAAACATCAAAGAAGGACACCCGCGATGTGGAGACCATTCCTTCATCACAGCGATAAATAGATGATGATTTATCATATAAAGTCGCTTGTGATGAAGAAACGAGAAGCACAGCGTACCATCAAATTGAACGACTCAGTGCTTTCAGAAGTACTGGTGGATAGACAGCGTGTTGCTGCTGAACGTGCTGATTTGCTCAGAAGAGTGGCTGAGTTGGATCACGAGGATGGCGTTATTCATGAAAGACACCAACACGTGACAGCTCTAAAAGAGGAGCAACTCAAGTCATCTGCAGAAGGCTGAAAAGGTGTAGTTTTGAATTTAAGTTGTATATATTTATTGAATAATCTATTAGAATTGGACCTAGTTGTGAACGATATAAATAACATACTTGAAATAGGAAAGAGGAACAATAAACCAATAATAGTAAAACTCGTGTCCTACTTGAAAAAGCTAGATATCCTGCGAAACTGCAACAAACTAAAAGGAACGACCATAAGTATAAGTGAAGCATTAACATGCACCAGAACAAAGAAGTGAGAATAAAATTTTAAGAAAACATCTGAAACTACCACGTTCGAAGAATCTAAATGCATTCATAAAGAATAGGAAATTAGTGATTAATGATCAACAGTACACAGCACAAGAGCTGGAAAAAGTATCTGATATACATCTCGAAGACATTGGAAGAATTTGATGAAATTAGCAGAAAAAATATCTACGAGAAGCCAAACAGTGCTCCGAGTACCCCAAGTTTGTCAACCAACTTCAATTCCAATCAGACACAAACTAAAAAATCAACACAGTATCGACAATCTGAAAACCGAAATCAAGGAAACATTATTCATGAAAAGCACAAGGCAAATAAAACAGAGCCTGTGTTCGAAATATAAAAAATAGATGGTACGAGTAAAAGGAAGATTTTGATCGCGAGTGAACCAGTGATTAACAAAATAAGTGTAAGGTCCTCTGCTCGCATACAAACTGATAAACAAAAAAGTGGCATCTGAGCACTCATTACTGAAAATTTATATTTTATTCTTTTTAATTAATTATTTATTATCTTCAAGATGTTTGTGAATGTAACAATATTTTAATAGAATATGAATGAATATATAAGAGATTGTACTTAAAAGCCTATCGATACCCAGGAAATCGATTGTGTTGAGAAAATGAATAATTTCTTCAATAAAAATCAAAATTTATTCAGAATATTTCACCAAAATACAAGAAGTATCCACAAAAATCTCGATGAGTTGAAAGTTGTATTGTGTCAACTGACCAATGAGTTTCACTGTATTGTCTTGACAGAAACATTCAAAATATGCAACCAGGAATTTTTGCAGATAGAAAACTAATCAATATTTTATAATAATAGCGAAATAAATAAAAATGATGGCACTGTTATCTATATAAAAAAAGTAATTAACTCACATTCAGATATAGTTCAAGTTGGTGTTTGAAAATTTATTGAGACAACAATCACAAATGAACAAAAAAATGTATTAATCACTTCCATCTACCGACCGCCTTCAACCGATTCTGAAGAATTCGTTAATCAATTGAAGACTTACCTAGAACAGTGTAATAAAGAAAGCAGATTATCATATCGTCTGTGAAGTACTAATACCTCGTATGCCACAAAATATCAAAAATTCGATTATTGCACTCACGAATACTGTATAGGTTGAAACACAATGGAAGTTTTATTTTTTTAGTTTTAATTTTCCTAATTTTGGATATTTTTTTAACGCGAAATGATCATTGCAATTATTATTCTGATCACGCCTCATAAACAATCTTGTTGGATAAATTCAAGCTTTATTTTTCAATTCTGTTTTGCATCCTGTATTATTTGTGAAATTGATATCCAAAATCCAAAACTTAAAACTTATTACATAAAACTTCCATTTTGTCTACGGCTTAAGCCAATACGTAATGATGTTCTGACAACTTGTAAGCTACAAAAAATTATTTCAGTGGAAATTGAGAATTTTTAATAGCTCGTATAAGAATATCAATATTTTGTGCAAGCAATAGCTCCTAACCCGATAGCCCTCCTGTAAAAAAACGTATTTGGGCACGAGGTATTAGTACTTCACAGACGATATTATAATAGGAGATATGAATTTGAAGTTGAACAGCGATAGTGATATAATTTCAAAATATTTAGATGTAATGGGCGAGTATAATTCCATATCAATGGTAAATAAAGGCAATCGAATCGAAGGAGATGCCAATAATTGCATAGATCATGTTTTTATAAAATTTAAACACGAAAATTGAAAGTCTGATTATTCTTCTGGAGTGTTTAATACTAAGATTACTGACCATAAGGCAACCTTTACTGGTATTCCTTTAAAAATTTATCATATTGAAAATAAAAAACAACACACAAAAAAAATCATAAAATACGAAAATTTGAAAAATGACATCAGAACTCATGACTGTACAATATATTATGAGTTATTAAATGTTGAACAAATCGCCACCTATCGAATGCAACACTTGAGATATTGTATCACAAAAAACACTCAAATAACTAGAATGAGAAGGAAATAAATCAAACGAAATCAATTGATAAAAAAATGAGCTCCATCGTGAATTTAAAAAAGGCCCTACTGATCCCAATAAAAAATGCATATCTCAAATATCGGAATCATCTCAACAGACTATTGAGAACTACTAAAAGTGATTATTACATGAGACAAATAAATATAAATGACAACAGTTCCAAAAATCTATGGAAAATTGTGAATAATAAAGATAATGATAAATCCCCTATTAAAGAAATAATTACCGAGGAAAATATGTTATTAAATG
Source organism: Chrysolina americana (assembly GCA_958502065.1). NCBI lineage: Eukaryota > Metazoa > Arthropoda > Insecta > Coleoptera > Chrysomelidae > Chrysolina > Chrysolina americana. The sequence continues at coordinate 33,226,268 of OY293421.1, read as the reverse complement.
ATGAAAAATCGTTATCGAATGAATTCAATAACTATTTTTCAAACGTTGGCCACTTTTATGCAGAAAAAATACTCTTCATCCAATAAGGTACCTTGCACTCAGTCATTTTATTTGAATCCTATTGATAAAAGTGAGGTAGAAACAATAATCCAATCTCTGAAATCAAGAATTGATAATATCAAAGCAGAAACACTTAGTGGTAGGCGAAATATCACAACCACTGGCACATTTAATGAATCAGATATTTGAAACAGGAGTATGTCCATCTTAATTCAAGATGTCAGTGATCACACCAGTTTTCAAAAATGGAAAAAAAAACAAAACTTGTAACTATCGACCGATTTATTCAATTACGAGTATTTGTAACATATTTGAAAAAGCGTTAAAAACCAGACTTAACCATTACCTCAAATAATTTGGTTTTAGAGAAAATTTGTCTACCAATGATGCAATCTCAAAATTGATTGGCGAAATATATAAATCGGTGGATGACAGTAAACCAACGGCATGTGTATTCCTAAATCTAGCTAAGGCATTTGACACTGTGAGTCATTCGCAGTTGTTAGATGCCTTGGGTGATACAGGAATTCGAGGAATACCGCACAAAATGATGACTAATTATCTGAGTGATAGAAAACAAGTAGTAAGAATAGGAGATACTTTAAGTGCCGAAAAAAATATTAAATACGGAGTACCTCAGGGCACTGTCTTATGACCACTACTCTTCTCGCTATACATTAACAATTTACTCACCACTCACCAAACTGATGGCCAAATCCTAAGTATCGCCGACGATACAGTGATTTTGTATACCTCTGAATAATCGATTGCCATTTACGATGGGATGCGCATGTCGATAAAGTGACGAAAAGTCTTAGATATATATTATATAAATTCAGATATTTAAGAACAATACTCAATGAAAAATATCTGAAAATCATTTATTTTGTACTGGTAGAGTCTCGCCTTCAATATGGAATACTTAGTTAGCTTACAGTCATCTGAAAGAGTTGAATATATTATAGAAAAAGATACTAAAAATAATGTTCAACAAAAAATTATCTTACTCATCGAACGAACTCTTCATACAGGCACGAGTACTAGATTTGAGGCAACTGTATATGTATAGCATAGTTATGTACATATTCAATAACAAAAATTGTATTACAAAGCTGAATCACTCATACTCCACCAGAAACAAAACTAAATCATTTGTTCAAGTTAACAATTCAAGGAAAACCATTGGTCAGCGTTGTTTTAACTTCCTTATAGGTCGATTTTATAATGTACTTGATGAAATCTATAAAATGTATTTAATGACTATATGGTGAAAAAAATATTCAAAAATTATATAAAAATTATAGATAGAAAAGATGTGAAAAATATCGTAGAAAATTATTGAAACTTATAATGTATTATATACTATAAATGTATTATTGTAATTTTAAGGTATTTATCAAAATAGTTTTATCAATGTTTAGTTGGAGTGAGTTTTATTGTATTACTATTACCTAACACTTTATTCACTACTATTAATAAATAATGAAGTGTGCCCATGCTCAACCCTAGGGTTTTATGGGTGTCCCAATATTTATTTGTGATTAGTATGTAAGATCGTTTTAAACTGTGTTGTATTTACTTTACATTTACTTTTTATCCAAAATAAAAATATATGTATAGTTAAGCTAGCTGTAAGTTTTTGATGAATTAAGTTATATATATTGTATATTGTTATATATATTGTGGTTGTATATATTTATGTAATAGCTTCAGAAAAAACAACAATAAACAATTCCTACGACATCAATTTTTTTTATTATAGTTATACCATTAAAAATCTGAACTTTTATGATTTTAACAATCAGAAGAGTTTATGAAGTCTACTATTCGAAGGTGATAATTATTCATTCACCTATTTGGAAATTTGAATATCTATTGTTTTTCTTGATAGATTCTAGGACTGATACCATATTCGTTCCAATCTATTGTATTTGTTATCATTCTGTGGAAAAATTATATCGTTATAATATGTAATTTGTGAATATTCAGCCTTACCGAAATAAAAAAATATAAATATATAAGTTGTTTTTCTGAAATAATTTTCAAAGACCACCACTGAAAATAATTCCAAAAAATATTCTATATGTTTCATTCAACTGGAAATAAATAGCTTTTCGATAATATGTTCTGACATATTGAATACATTGGTACGCCTATGGTCGTGCATACATTGTTATTTGATCTGCAAACAACTCAAGTTCTAAATACGGAAATACTGAAAATTAAAAGTATATTTGTGAACAATCTACAAGTTAGACACCTACTGAACCCACAGATTGTGAAGTTTGCTACTAAAATCAGGTTAGTGCTGCAAAAATATTTATAATCGTTAACCTAACCTATCAGTAGATACATGGTGATTAGAACGATTTAATCTCAACCATAGTCGTCACAACAAGGTATAATAGTTCGTTGACAATGAGTAACATAAATAATAAAGGCAACCAAAGTCTCTTAAAATTAATTGAAACGCTACGACAAGATATCTTAACAAATAGAAAGGAAATTAAAAACTCAATAGAAGCTAGTGAGACTAAACTCCTAAAGAAACTGGAGGAAGTTAGTGGAAGAGTAACAAATGTTGAGAAAGAAAACGAAATTCTGAAAACAAAAATAGAAACTCTGGAAAGAGGAAGTAAAAAAAAATAACATATTAGTCTTTGGATTGAACCAAGATCAAGTTACCCTAGACGATATCAAAAGTACGATAAAAAATTTACTGAAAATAGATATCGATACGAAGGATATAAATAACTTTTATCAAATAGGCCAGTCCAAAAATAAACGTATAAAAATAGAGATTGTCTCGTATTTAAAAAAAGCAGAAATACTCAAGAACTGCAAACAACTGAGAGGATCAAACAAAAGTATCTATAGTGATATAACAGAATTTCAGCGAGCAGAAAATCTGATCCTAAGACAACATCTGAAAAAGGCCAGAGAAAATCCTAATCTAAGGTCATACATTAAAGGCAATATACTCTACGTCGATAACAAATCCTATAAAGCTAGTGACCTTAAAGCAAGTACGGGAGAAGTATTTAATATTGCACAGACAACACCAACTACTACAGAGGAAGAAGGCAATACCGATACACCAAAGTCAAGAACTCGTTCCAGAAACAAACCCTTGGTTTCTCCCTTATCATAATACATTACCCTTTATACCTAGTCTTCTACTTTATTATTATAAATTTTTATTCAATTTTTTTTTTCTCTTGCACTCCATATATACATGGATCAGTACATACGTGATATCAATTAGGAACCATATGATACTCTTGAATGCTTTAAAATAGAGGAAGTAAACGAGTACTTAAAGGTTATTAATAAGAACGAAAAGAAAAATTTCAGAATACATCAAAATATATGCAGCCTCAATGCACATCTCGACGAATTTAAAATCATGTTAGATCAAATGGAATGTAATTTTGATTGTATTGTACTGTCAGAAACTTTTCAAATTGAGGATGTTAGTCTCTTTAATAATTTGGAAGGATATAAAGCAATCTACACCTACGGACGATTAAATAAGAATGATGGTGTAAAAGTTTATATTAAAAATGAATTAAATCTAAATAGCAAAACTATTGATATCGGTGACTCGAAAGCGTTACATATCAATCTGTCAAAAAATAAATATATTTCAATAACATCTATATATCGCTCACCATCTAGTGCACCTACAGACTTCATATTAGGCCTAGAGAATTATTTGGAGCAAATTGATTATTCTGATATCGAATTTCATCTACTGATCGGAGACATAAACATAAATATTAAAGAAGAAAACGACACTGCTTCAAAATATCTAAATTTATTATATGAATACAATTTACAATCTATGATAAACAAATACACACGTGTACACAAAGACTCCCGAAGTTGCCTAGACCATATATTCTTTAAGGCAGTAGCACAGTCCTCTGTTGATGAAGCTCTTGCTGCAGTTTATGAGAACAATATAACAGATCATCGAGCAACACTGATGAGTTTTCAAGTAAAAAATATTACCAGAAACCCTGAAGTTTGCAAGTATAAAACATATATAAATTATTCCCAAATAAAAAACGAGATAGAGGATTACAACTGGGAAAAATACTATAATATAAATGATACAAATATGAAAACTCAAGAATTACTAAAAATTTTGAACAATTCAATCAACAAAAATACAAAAATCGTAAAGCTCAGTAAAAATAAAATTAAACGCAAAACATGGATTACCGCGGCTATAGTAGAGTCGATAAATAATAAAAACAAACTCTACAAATAACTTATATTAACTACCGTAAACATACAAATGATCTTATTAAAATCATCCCCAAACGAAAGTTTTATCAATCAGAAATAGAAAAAAACGGAAATAATGCAAAAAATATGTGAAATTTAGTAAACAATAAAAACAAAACCAAAGATAAAATTAATGAAATATAAACAGAACAAGGAAAAAAGTTTCATGTTTCATGCAGAAGAATTTAACAAGTATTTCACTAATGTAGGAGAAAACCTAGCTCACAAAATATCAATACCAACTAGTCCTCCTCCAACGCGGACAAAAACAAATCCTCACACTTTTTATTGGATCCCTGTGAATGTAGAAGAAGATAGAGACCTTGTGAGATCAGTGAAAGAGAATAAAGCACCTGGGATAGGTAATTTAAGAGCCGAAATATTAAAAAATTTAGAAATCCAATTATGTAAACCCATTGCTAGTCTAATAAATTCAATTTTCACTAGTGGAGTATGTCCTTCACACTTCAAAACAGCTCTGGGTTCTCCAATATATAAAAAAGACAAAAAAAATCTGTGTAATTACAGACCAATATCCTTAATATCATGTTTGGCAAAATTAATGGAAAAGGCAGTGAAGAGTAGGCTCACAAAATTTATAGACAAACATGGTCTCATTTCGGAGCGGCAATTCGGTTTCCAAGAGGGACTCTCGACTGATGATGCCCTTCAGTGCTTGATTGCCTCAGTCTATAAGTCTGTTGATATGGCTGAACCGGTAGCAGTAGCATTCCTTGACTTGGCGAAGGCCTTCGACACTGTGAATCATACACAGTTGTTGGATGTTTTGGAAAACGCTGGTATACGAGGGTTACCACATAAATTCTTTGTGAGTTACTTGTCACATATAAAACAGGTGGTAAAAATAGATGGGGAACTTAGTACTGAAAAATCGGTGTCGGTTGGAGTACCTCAAGGAACTGTCTTAGGGCCAATATTATTTAACTTATATATAAATGATATATTCTACTACAACTCTACAGGTAAACTAATTGGATTTGCAAATGACACAGCCGTAATATACAATGCTAACACATGGGAAGATTTGAAAAATAAAATTGAGGATGATTTAAAAAACATATTTGACATTTTTAGTCATAAGATATTAACAGTTAACCATAAAAAAACGTACATAGTCCCCTTTACTAGTCACAAAAATAAATTACCTGTGAGAAAATAACTGTCAAAACAATCGATATCTTCTTGAAAAACGAAATAAAATATCTTGGGCTGAAACTCTATTTTCACTTGAGATGGACTTCTTTCTCACTTCTCAGACGTTGCTAAAAACCGTATACTATGCACCTGTAGAATCCCGTCTAAGGTACAGAATCATCAGTTGGGGAGGTACTATGCCTAGTCACTTTAAACAGGTTGAAACACTGCAAAAAATATATTAAAAGCTATTCACTTCAGGAATATGAAATACAGTACAGAACTCCTGTTTAAAGAAGCAAGTGTAATAAGTCTGAGGCAACTGTATATCTATAGTTTGATAATCTATCTATTAAAAAATCGCTCTAACTTACAAACACTTGACCACCATCATCAAACCAGAAATAGGTCTAAAGACTTAGACAAATAAATGCAGCTAAAAAAATCATAGGAACCAAGATTTTTCAATTTATGGCACGTTTATTTCTTCCCGAAATGCATATAACCTACCTATATAAGAAGTCTTAATTCGCTTTCACTACTGAAAACCATATTCAAAAGATACATAAAAAATGTTGATGCGGAAAATATTGAGAAAATTTTTGAATTCTAAATAACAAAAAAATTAAAAAGAAAAATTACATATGCACGATAATTATGAATAGTAACAAAAAAGATTACATTGTAATAAATTAAACACTTTATTGGTCATAGCACCCCATGCTCAACCTTGATGGTCTCAATGGGGTGAACTGACCAAATCTTATTTATATATATACTTATATGTCCAATGTTACCCTCCCGTTCTGTTTGTTTAGTTAAGTTTACAGATATTATTATTATTATTGTATTGTTTCAAATATCGAAGGAAGTTCAAAAATATGTAAATTCATTTTTATATTCCGAAAATAATTTTAGTTATTGTCTCATTCTCACTGAAGTCGAAAATAATCTGAGTATTCAACTGGAAGTTTTGGTCATGATTGGACCCACCAAACCACAACTCCACGTTTCAAATGAAATTAGAATCAAAATATATCAAATATTACTGATTTTCTGAGGAACATCATTCTTGTTGACAAAGTTATCCATAAATGAAAAGTATGGAAACGATTATTAGGTACCCATCGATATTATGAAGAAAATAAGTACAATATGAATAATGATTAAAGATAAATAGGCATACAAATAAATAAAACATAGACAAAAAAAGTACCAGTACAAAATTGAAACTTCACCCATCCCTCCTCCCTTTATTATTGCAAATCAGACATTCAATTGGTATGATCTGAGCTAGTGAAAGGTTGCAAACTCGACAATGATGGTTGTTCATTGCGTCTTCAAAATTTGAAGTTTGATGAATGTCTATATGGAAATACTAAGCACCATTGTCATTCATTTGACTGTACGTCATCCCCTAGCTCGCATAAGCCTCTGAATTCCGAGGGTACATAGGGGTACAACCGATTGACGATATAACAATTTTAACAACAATTTCAACATAGCATAGATGGCATATATTGTCGCGACTAGGGCCTTAGGGAAGCTACAAGCCCTATCGATTGAGAACCTTAGTTTCCCATTGACAAATAAAACAAGTCACAAATTCACCAGATTCATATAGGTATATTTTAACGGACGCAGTAACCAGGGCACAACAAAGCCCTATATTCTTATATTCGCCCAACCGGAACAAGTCAACACATAATCAATAAATGGTTTATTATTTACAAAGGTTTCTTACCACTTCCAATTCGCCAAAGGACACCTTTCTGAGGGGAGTCAAGAAGGCTTTACCGCCGTAAACCTGCGCTAGGTTCGACGGTGTCGCAAACGCACTCTGGGTTCGCCTGTCGACTCTCGATTGTTCACCTTCCCTTGTTGCCATCTGTCTTCTTGTTTTTATTTAAGTTTCATGTTATTGTTCATTCAATAAAAAAGGCCATTAAAATATTCTTACCCGTGTCAAAAAACACGCACATTGAACGTATTGTATTTTGATGAAACACGATGTTATGTACTCAAATGTTATGTTAATAAAGTCTGAACAAAAAAGTGAAAAAGATAAATACAGTACAACAACCCTAAAGTAAAAACACTGCTACATCCAATGCAATGCCATAATCCACAAAATGAATTGAGTTTTGGATTGGCGCCATTCTTGAAATACTTATGCCCCATCTTCGAGAAAGCTGGTCTCCTGCTTCAAAATACAAAAAAAACTTTCACAAAAACTTTATACAAAATAAGTTCTCCCTACTCTAATCGTAGATGAATTCAATACTGAACTAACATCAAAAATATTCATCTGAATTCTATTTACACACATCGTGGATTGGGTTCGGTCCTGTTGATACCATCCTGTATTCGGTAACACAGCTCGATATGGAATGGGATTGCAGACTACATCGTTTGAAAACCTTGTGTACTGGCTGTCGACATGGATTCAACAAAGCGGTGCTATGGCTATTATATCCTGGAACTACAGCTTCAGGAACATCTATAGGGGCAGCTTCTGAAATATATACAGGGGCAGCTTCTAGAACAGCACCAGTTTTGTTGCGATTGCAGGTCTATTTTCTGAACACTATTCGATCAGGAAGCTGAATCTATGACCAATTTTCTAGGTTTCTTGGCTTGGGAGTTTTTGGCCGTGATCATATCTGGGATTTTCGCCAGGCTGACATTCATTTGTCTTCCTGGAAGAAAGCATCTGAATTACTCGGTTTGTTCAGTGTTCCATTCCTTTACGTAGCCTCTCGAATCACGTTCAGCATATTCAGCTTGTCTCAGGAAGGAAGCATCTGAATTACTCGATACATCCCGAGCTCCAGTCCTTTGCGTAGCCTCTTGATTCACTTTCAGTATTTTCAATATTTCTTCACAGGAAGGAAGCATCTGGATTCATCCAGAGCTTCAACCATTCTTGTAACCTCTCGCTTCATTAACATTCCCAGTCAGCTTCCCCTGTTGAACTTCGCAATTGTCCAGTCTTAGCCAGTCATTTCCATTTGGATGTTCAATTTTTCTACTCGAAATGTTCATTAACAGGAAGGTATTCAGTCACTCAGTCTCTTCTCCCCTAGGGTGTGTGTGTGTGTACTATTACCGAGAAAAAGAACAAGATATATAAGCAAAACCGTTTCTACCAATAATAATCAATGATTTCCAAGTTATGTTTGTGCCCATTATAACATATATGTCTAGTTTAATCTATTCTAAATTGCAATACATCGTTGCAGTGCTCAACCAGAATTTTCTATTTTGAAACTACTACGAACATTCCAAAACAAAGCTATAAATTTCCCTTTTCAAAACCTTCAATTTTGATTGGAATTGAGTTCTATAATTAAATACCGAAGTCTTTGAAATACATCAAAACTAAAACTTGAGAAATTCATACTTGGCAGATAACTTTTCAATTCCAATAATATTTCAGATCCACTGATTTCCTTTCCTTTTGTATTGTTCTGATATGACTCATTTATTTATATTTCACAGATTATTCTTATCGCCCTTTCTATTGATCATTTCATTTCTATATTGATGCCATTATAAAATTTGTAATCCCTGTATAAAGAAAAATGTTTCTCGGGATAAGTAAAGTGAAATACTAGTTTAATCTGAACTATTATTTGAGTTCAACTCGAAACAAAATCATTACTATTGTAGTAAAATGTACTAAACTAATTTTGTTAATTTATTAACACACGTCTTAAACAATAATTTATATTACAGTCACTACTTTTATTTATCTTTATTGTCCCTCTCTATCTGTGAACTCTGGAACTGAATTTGTTACTCTCTGTGACTATCTCTGACTATCCTTCCTTCTGCTATCCAGCGTCTTATATACCCGCATTTACAGTTCTCGATCAATCGGGAATACACGTCGATCTAGTCAGATGGCTCTCTCGAATCTTCCATTTCGTTCCTTATAAAGTTCGCGTTTCTTTTACGCGGGACTCATGTGTTTGCGAGCCGAGAACTTGTTTACTTGTCGAGTGTGCATATTTAATTTGATGATCAAGGCCGGTTTCTTCCATACATCCTCATAAGACGGCTTATCTCGGAAATGCTTCTTGGTAATCAGATAGTAGATGTTTCCCTTGTTGCCATCTGTCATCTTGTTTTTATTTAAGTTTCATGTTATTGTTCATTCAATAAAAAAGGCCATTAAAATATTCTTACCCGTGTCAAAAAACACGCACATTGAACGTATTGTATTTTGATGAAACACGATGTTATGTACTCAAATGTTATGTTAATAAAGTCTGAACAAAAAAGTGAAAAAGATAAATACAGTACAACAACCCTAAAGTAAAAACACTGCTACATCCAATGCAATGCCATAATCCACAAAATGAATTGAGTTTTGGATTGGCGCCATTCTTGAAATACTTATGCCCCATCTTCGAGAAAGCTGGTCTCCTGCTTCAAAATACAAAAAAAACTTTCACAAAAACTTTATACAAAATAAGTTCTCCCTACTCTAATCGTAGATGAATTCAATACTGAACTAACATCAAAAATATTCATCTGAATTCTATTTACACACATCGTGGATTGGGTTCGGTCCTGTTGATACCATCCTGTATTCGGTAACACAGCTCGATATGGAATGGGATTGCAGACTACATCGTTTGAAAACCTTGTGTACTGGCTGTCGACATGGATTCAACAAAGCGGTGCTATGGCTATTATATCCTGGAACTACAGCTTCAGGAACATCTATAGGGGCAGCTTCTGAAATATATACAGGGGCAGCTTCTAGAACAGCACCAGTTTTGTTGCGATTGCAGGTCTATTTTCTGAACACTATTCGATCAGGAAGCTGAATCTATGACCAATTTTCTAGGTTTCTTGGCTTGGGAGTTTTTGGCCGTGATCATATCTGGGATTTTCGCCAGGCTGACATTCATTTGTCTTCCTGGAAGAAAGCATCTGAATTACTCGGTTTGTTCAGTGTTCCATTCCTTTACGTAGCCTCTCGAATCACGTTCAGCATATTCAGCTTGTCTCAGGAAGGAAGCATCTGAATTACTCGATACATCCCGAGCTCCAGTCCTTTGCGTAGCCTCTTGATTCACTTTCAGTATTTTCAATATTTCTTCACAGGAAGGAAGCATCTGGATTCATCCAGAGCTTCAACCATTCTTGTAACCTCTCGCTTCATTAACATTCCCAGTCAGCTTCCCCTGTTGAACTTCGCAATTGTCCAGTCTTAGCCAGTCATTTCCATTTGGATGTTCAATTTTTCTACTCGAAATGTTCATTAACAGGAAGGTATTCAGTCACTCAGTCTCTTCTCCCCTAGGGTGTGTGTGTGTGTACTATTACCGAGAAAAAGAACAAGATATATAAGCAAAACCGTTTCTACCAATAATAATCAATGATTTCCAAGTTATGTTTGTGCCCATTATAACATATATGTCTAGTTTAATCTATTCTAAATTGCAATACATCGTTGCAGTGCTCAACCAGAATTTTCTATTTTGAAACTACTACGAACATTTCAAAACAAAGCTATAAATTTCCCTTTTCAAAACCTTCAATTTTGATTGGAATTGAGTTCTATAATTAAATACCGAAGTCTTTGAAATACATCAAAACTAAAACTTGAGAAATTCATACTTGGCAGATAACTTTTCAATTCCAATAATATTTCAGATCCACTGATTCCCTTTCCTTTTGTATTGTTCTGATATGACTCATTTATTTATATTTCACAGATTATTCTTATCGCCCTTTCTATTGATCATTTCATTTCTACATTGATGCCATTATAAAATTTGTAATCCCTGTATAAAGAAAAATGTTTCTCGGGATAAGTAAAGTGAAATACTAGTTTAATCTGAACTATTATTTGAGTTCAACTCGAAACAAAATCATTACTGTTGTAGTAAAATGTACTAAACTAATTTTGTTAATTTATTAACACACGTCTTAAACAATAATTTATATAACAGTCACTACTTTTATTTATCTTTATTGTCCCTCTCTATCTGTGAACTCTGGAACTGAATTTGTTACTCTCTGTGACTATCTCTGACTATCCTTCCCTCTGCTATCCAGCGTCTTATATACCCGCATTTACAGTTCTTGATCAATCGGGAATACACGTCGATCTAGTCAGATGGCTCTCTCGAATCTTCCATTTCGTTCCTTATAAAGTTCGCGTTTCTTTTACGCGGGACTCATGTTTTTGCGAGCCGAGAACTTGTTTACTTGTCGAGTGTGCATATTTAATTTGATGATCAAGGCCGGTTTCTTCCATACATCCTCATAAGACGGCTTATCTCGGAAATGCTTCTTGGTAATCAGATAGTAGATGTTTCTCTGGCCCTTCCTCAGCTGCAGCACCCCTCCAACTTCCGGGTTGTGTTCCCGCAGTTCCTGGAGTTGACCGAAATTCTTGGAGAATACTACGGCAATGCCTCTAGACATTTGAAGATCTTCTGCCACACAGTGAGCTAACGCGTAAACGGCAGGCACCTTGAAAAGATCTCGTGGCTCCTCTCGGGTAAACCCATGTTTGAGTACAGGGACATGAAGCGTTGAAACTTCATTTCATCCTCCGGTGATCTGACTGTGCAGACTTGGTCGTGGTTTCCGGCGTAAGACAACCTATTAAAGTGGACTATATACCCTAGGTTTTCCTTGTGGTGGCTCATGTATTCGATAAACAAGGTCATTTATCCTTTTCATGATCTAACATGGACCTTCCCACGAGTTCCTATGCTTCGGTGATAGGCCACGGAGACGTTTAGGGTTGAAGAGCCAGACAAGGTCACCTATCTTATATCTACCAGCATCTTCCTTGATGTCGTAGTCATCTCCCGCAGTGTCTTGTCCTGGTAGCGTCCCAAACTTCAGTTCACATGGATGTCGCAGCTCTCGGACCATAATAACACTAGCAGGGGTTTGGCCGAATGACTCATGAACTGCGGAACGATACACCATCAAGAACAGATGAAGGTACTGGTCCCAATCTTTCTGGTGGTCAGAGACTACTTTGGACAGGTGGCGATTTATCGTCTTATTCATCCGCTCCACCATTCCATCTGACTGTGGATGTAGAGCAGTAGTTCTCGTCTTTTGGATGTTCAGCATCTGATACATTTCCTGAAACAGGTTTGACTCGAAATTTCTGCCTTGATCCGAATGCAGCTCCAACGGAACGCCGAATCGACAAATCCACTCCTTCACCAAGACGCCGGCAACGGTGATGGCTGCCTTATTGGGCAAGGCATAGGCTTCGGCCCACTTGCTGAAATAGTCCATCGCCACAAGGATGTACTTATTCCCGAGAGCAGATTGGGGAAACGGGCCAGCGATGTCAATGGCGATCCTTTCAAATGGGCTGTCCACATTGTACTGGCGCATCGGGGCCTTAGATCTTGTTTGAGGCCCATTGCTGGCAGGGCATACAGTACATTTTCTGTATCAGTCCTTGACGTCAGCTTGACAATTAATAATAATATAATAATACTCCCGCATAAACACTCGTAGAGTGTACCCAAAGGCATAGCCTGTGCGGGTAGAGGACGGCTATTATTATTATTTGCCGTGGATCAGTAAAACCGTTGCCTCACTTTCTGAAGGGTCTTTGTCACTCCCAGATGTTTTCCGATGACCCCATCATAGATTTTTCGGAGCACTTCCTCTTTTCTGCTCCTGGAATAAGATTTAACGACTGGAGAACAACTGGCTATTTTCTGCCTCGACGGTCTTTGATTACTCTTCTTTCAGCTGATGACTGAACCAAGATCTGGATCTTTCTCCTGGTCTTTCTGGATCTTGGTGTCATTCCAGTTATCATCCACCGCCGTAGTTCTACAGAGCGTCGACTCCTTCTCTTCTGCTCGTCGACAGTGCGAACAGTCTTCTGGGCATGGTCTTCGCGATAGGGCATCCGCATTCTTATGGCTGGTCTCCGCCCGATGTTCGATCTCAAAGTTGAATTCTTGGAGCCTCTCGATCCAACGTGCCACTTGACCCTCGGGATTCTTGAACTGTAGGGGCCATTTGAGAGCTGCATGGTCAGTTCTCAGCAGGAATTGTCTCCCATACACGTACTTTTAGAAATTTTCAACTCCTTTGACAACAGCCAACAGCTCCCGCCTGGTGACACAGTAATTCCGCTCCGGTTTACTGAGGGTCTTGCTGAAGTAACCGATGACCTCCTACCCTTCTTGAATCTGAGACAAGACAGCTTTAAGTCCCACATTGCTTGCGTTCGTATCTAAAATGAATTTTCCATCCGGAAGAGGATAGCTCAGAATTGGTGCGTTGATCAATGCTCCTTTCAACTTCCTGAACGAGTCTTGGCATTCTTCAGACCACTGAAACTTTGTTTACCCTTCTGTTAGCCTGGTCAGCGGTTTGGCGATGTTGGCGAGCCCCAGTACATTTCGGCGATAGTAAGTGCACAGGCCAAGAAAACTTCGAAGCTGGTGTATATCTTTTGGAATGGGCCATTCCTTAACAGCTTTGGTCTTCTGCTCATTTATTGCCACTTCTTTCCCAGCGACAATGTGGCTGAGTAATCGTACTTCCTTCTGGTCCTCGAACGATCTGCCAACCACAATAATGTCGTCGACAGACACGCCTTCCATGAGAGTCCCTTCAGAACCGTTTTCATCAGTCTTTCAAATGTGGGTGGAGCGTTGTGCAGAGCCCGAATAGCATAACTGTAAACTGCCACAAATCTGAACCAACGGTAAAGGCTGTCTTTTCTCGATCTTTCTGGACCAGTTCTACCTGCCAGTAACTACTCTTCTGATCAAGGGTCGAGAAAATTATAGATCCAGCCAGCGTATCGTCTATTCTTGGTAGAAGGTAACTGTCCTTTTTCGTCACGTTGTTGAGTTGACGATTATCAACGCAAAACCAAGTTGAACCATCTTTCTTCTTCACTAGTACTACTGGAGAGGACCAAGGACTGTCGGATGGCTAGATGACTCCGTCTTTCTCCAGATCACTGACTATGTTGTCAGCCTCTCCCTTTTTGGCGAGAGAAGGTCTTCTGGCTGATTGCTGGATTGGTCGGGCATTTCCAGTGTCAATTTTATGCTGAACCACCTTTTTTCTACCGCCTCTGCCTACTCCGGTAACGAAGATGCCCTGATTCTTCCTTACTAGTTCCCTCAGTTTGGGCTTTGGTGCTGGCCCCATGTCCTTGGATAAGATAGCAACCAACTTCTCCAATTCTGCTGGCATGTTACTGGCTTGGCTAACAGTGCCGCGTACACTCCTGATCACAGAGGAAATTGACGAGCAGTGCCCCAAAATTGTTCCCTTTTTCAAGGTAACCGGGTAATAATTGACCTTCATTACCCTTACTGGCAAGAAATTTAACAGCACGCAACAAGGTTTTTCCTAGTGCAATTCCTCGTCCAATTTTCTCATCATGGAGCTTGGGCTCGAACATCAACACGTTTCCACTGTTCGCACCCCCATCCAGGCGAGCCTCCAGTATAGTTTCAGCCCTCTCAGGTACGCTCACGTCTTCAGCCAACACGGCAGGAACCATTTCTTCACTTCTCCCAGTTAGTATCAGTTCTTCTCCGTTCACACGTAGGACGCCATCTTTAAAATTCAGTTCGAATCCTCTGGAATTAATGATGTCCATTCCAATTATTACCTCCTCGATGTCTGCTACTAGAGCCCGGTGTTTCACTTTGGTGCTGCCTTAAGTCAGTTAAATTGGAAGTTCTCCAAACACAGGTCTCCTGTTGCTGTGCGTAGCTTCCAATTCGATGATACAATTATTGCCGGTGTTTTGACAAAAGTAGGCCCAAGGATTGTCCTAGCGCACCTGTACGAAGTCACTTTTGTTCTGTCGTTGAAGGACAGCAACATATGCGTGATTGTTAATCAGGGGTTGCTGGATACAGGCCGAAAACTGACCCTCCTCGTTGACCTTCTTTAGTTTTCCTGCGTCGATTCTTTGAATGTTGGACATTTGCTACGCACATGCCCAACTTTTCCGCAATTCCAGCATCTTATCGGTCTTTTCTCAGGCATAACTTCATCACTTTTCGCATCACAGCTTCCCTATTATACTAACTCTACTCTGGCTTTTGTAGGATTGCTTTGCCGCATCGAATTCCAACGCGCGTACCAATGCATCCATAACATTTTCCGGTATAGCTGGGTACGCAAGATGAACCAAGCGTGCAATATCGGCTTCAAATTCTTGCAAGGATTCGCTTGATTTCTGGCATCGATTCTTCAGCAGTGAATGGTACACGTGTTCTAGGTGGGCCTGATCATACCGTAGTTCTAGATGTTTAATCAGCTATTCATAGTCCTCCTGTTGTTGGGCGGTGGGAATCTGTAAAGTGTTTTTGGCATCGCCACGCAAAGCCAGTGTCAATGCTATAGCTTTTTCCCCAGCATTCCATTCCTTTGGCAGCAGCTTCGAATTGTCGGCGATAGTTTGCCCATGGAGTATTTCCGTCGAACTGAGGCGGTTTCAGTGAGAGCTTTCCTGGTTTCATACTGACCTTGAAATCTTTTATATCACACTCAGATCAAGTGTTGAGTTTCTGTTGAAAGTTTCTTTGGCGTGCGCAGAATCTATCAGCTTTTCTAACTCACTCAATTTTTCTTTTATTTCTGACTCGAAGTCATCTTTGATTTTTCCACTTATGGACTTCATTTTGTCCATTTCTGCCCCAACTTCATCTTTGATTTCATCTACTTTCATGTTCATCCCGTGTAGCTCTGTCTCGGCGGTTCCCATTATTTCTTTCAATCGACTCGCCACACTACACACTTCTTCTTTTAGGCTCTTTGAATTTTCTAGAAGCTCTTTCCTCAAATTCATCCATTTTCCAGAAGCTTCACTTCTAGATTTTTCGAATTCTCTTCCAGCTTTTCTTCCAGATTTTTCAAATTTTCTAGAAATTCTTCCTTCAGAGTACTCGAATTATTTCTTGGTGAATAAATTTTACTATTATATTATTATATTATTAGACTCACCGAATTTTGTTGAAGTTCTTCCTTCGAACTCACGGAATTGTATTGAAGTTCCTCCTTCAAACTATTCGAATTTTCCAGAAAAGTATTTCCCAAGGATGTCGTGGTTTCGTTGAATTTATCCATAATCGAAATCAAGTCGATTCTAGAAACTTCGAAAAAAAAAATGTTTGGGGGTCTTCTCCTTCTTCAATTAGTCCTTCTAAAAGTCTTTTCTGGAGTACGGCCTTATTTCCAGTTGTTTCGATCTTACGCTCCTCTAACTCTTGCTTCAATTCACTTACTTTTAGGTCAACCAAATGAACTCTCCTCGAAAACATTTTGTCTGTTATTGTATTCAACTGAGATATCAGATTATTATTTATTTTCATGCGACGCGCAAAACCGTCCACTTCCCTAACACTAAAATGTTCAACGGGTCACCAGTCTATTAGGCGCGATAAATGCCTATCAGTGTTTAACACGGCAAACACTTATTTATTTCAAACATCCCACTTCTGACACCAAATAGAGTAAAATGCACTAAACTAATTTTGTTAATTCATTTACATACTTCTTGAATAATAATTTATATCACAGTCACTATTTTTATTTATCTGTACTCTGTCACTCTGTATCTGCGAACTCTGGAACAATATTTGATACTCTCTGTGACTATCTCTGACTACCCTGCCCTATGCTATCCAGCGCCTTATATACCCGCATTTACAGTTCTCGATCAATCGGGAATACACGTCGATCCAGTCAGATGGCTCTCTCAAATCTTCTATTTAGATCCTTAGAAAGATCGCGTTTCTTCTACACGGGACTCCTGTGTTTGCGAGCGGAGAACTTGTTTACTTGTCGAGTGTGCATTATTAATTAGATGATCAGGGCCGGTCTCGAGGCAGGTTTCGAAATCGTTACACTATTTTTTTCAGATGTAAACAAAAAGAGGAATGGTCAAGTATACCTGAGTGTATTCTATATATTTCATGACCAACATCAACTGAGTGATTTTGCAAAGACGATCGTTTATTTTGGATTGACCTTAGTCAGCAAATACCTATTTAATTGTCTTTTCAATACAAATTCTTTCGTCATAATATTGTTCGGTATCATTACTATTTACTTGGCCGTTAATAGAATTCATTGTACTATTATATTAGGTAAAACTTTAAAAACTATATGCTAGTGTCCTGTTTATAGTTATTTATGCAACAAGTGTAAAAAGTAAGTATTTATTGCACTCAACGTGAAATTGTCCGACGAGGCCGTTAGGCCAAGTTGGACAACACGTCGAGTGCAATATACATTTTTTGCACGAATTGCATACAACATTTTTTCTACGTTCATGCAAAAAGCAAAAAGCTATTTATTTAGGTGCGGCACTAGGAATTTAAATAAATAATTATTACTATCGATTTCGTCACCATCATCTAGTTTTTCATTAATATTACTCATTTAAAAACTTTCAGTTCTGTAATTGTCAGAATTAAATTTTGACTGACGTTTATATAACCACAGTTGCATTATAAAAATCAAAGTCATAGTAGCCATGAGCGCGTATGTTATCACGAGGTGTGGTCATAGTACAGACAGTTTGCTCTATGCAGGTAGACGGTTTAGAATATAGCGGGTCGGTTTTGATTATGGAGTATTCTCGGGAAGGCATTGTTTGTTCACCTCTGACTGCTAATATTAATACAAAATAATATAAAATATGTAGCTGTTTAAAACGTATGGCCAATCTCACAGAATATCTGCTAAATATGTTGTGGGTTTGAACGTTTATGTTTATCATGATGACAGCACGTTGAAGTAGAATGACAGATGAGTGCAATAAAAACTTTATTGCACTAGTGCAATAAAGAGCTTCTTTTTCCACTGAATATAGTTCAATAAAGTTTTGCTTTTTGCATGAATGTAGAAAAAAATTAAAAGTCAATCAATACAGTCCACACGAGTAAATTGTCGATCACATAATTTGTGACTATTAGATATCCGTTCACGCCTCCTGTTACGTTCATTTTTGTTCTCATCTCATTTGTCTACTAAAATAATTTGAAACACCCTGTATAATCTGCAGTGATGGTCGTGGTGGTAGAGCGCTCGCCTTACAGTCATAAGGTCGTGGATTCAAATCCCAGCACAGCCATCGGTCCCGGATCTTTTCCTTGTTCCTAGAAGCTTCTGAGGGGTTTCCTCTTTCTGCAAACCTGGAAGATTCGTAACAGAATGAAGGAAAAAATTTATTTAATATTTTAATCTATTCTGAATAACATTCTGAGAAATGATAAAAACGTATATTTCATTGGTATGGGTATAATGCCATTCTATAAAAAAATATATTATTCCATGACTGTTATCAATTTCTCTGTGCTCATTATTGAATAACTAGAATTATAGTCGTGAATACATTTTTTAAATATGTTGATGAAGTTGTTGGTTACCTTGTTTTATCACTGGAGGTTAGGCATACCGAAATACATATCCACAAATACATATCCCCAATCTAATATGTATTGGTGGTAGTATGTTATTTATGGATGTACATGGAAAACATAACCTATCTGCCCAGAGTGTTTATATTATTATCATTCTATCAGACTAGCAGGTTTGTTTGTCTATATTCATCTTTGTCATTATGGTCGATACAGTTCGATACGGAAATCAAATTTCGGATCGAAGTTTTGCGGTGTTGTCAGGTTTCTGGGTGGGAATTCCTGAGCTATTGAGAAATATCATCAATATTTTTCAGAAAGTTTGGATATTTTCCAAAATATGAGTAATAATCAACCAAAATTATAATGGAATGTGAGTTACCTCGTTCTGATTGGTATGATTTAGTGACCAATAAGTTTATACTTGTTCTCTCACTTCAGTTACTTTCCTTGACACAAGTGGACTGAACGGTTGAGGTGTGTGTTTTTGTTGGTTCACAAATATTCAATAATATTGAAGTCATTCTCAAATGTTTTCTTCTGTGAGCCATAACTGAATGATTTAGTTTCGACTGGTGCTGCCCGTAGGCATATTTTTGAAGTCGAACCTAAAATCAACTCTGCGAAGAATTTTTTAAAGACCATACTAAACCCCTGGAGATATTTGAAGAGAGTATGCAAAACTGGGAATTCAATAAACAGGTAGGCCACAACATTTCTGCTTTATTAATTTTTCATGTAGCATATATCACCAGAGATTCCCATTTAGTGTTTTCTTCGACAGATTCAAGAGGCCGGTTGATATCTCAAGGAATGGTACATTGGATAATCCGTCCAGTTTCATATTCCATGATACGATCCAGTTAAGTTGTAATCGTTGAAATGAGATAAACATTTTACGGCCGGGGTACGTAAAATTCATTCATTCATTTATTTTACCCCCCAATTAATTTTTAAAGTTAAATTTTATTTTTCACTTGTGAGGTGTTATTTTTTATATGTTCTGCTCGGAGATAGTTGATTTACAATTGACAAAAATCTCATCATTGAGATTCATTTATCCAACAACCAGTGTTGCCGGATCATAAATTTAATTTAGTTAGGTGAATAATTCCTAAGAACTTTCAAATTCCTGTATGGCTTCGATTATTATAAATATCAGATATTTAGATTGGGAATCGGAGTACGCACAAAACCATATTTACTTTGATGATACTGTCATTGAGTGATCGGGCACGTCACTCTCGTTTATATTTCAATAATTTTCAATGATTATTACTTTTCTTATCACAATTATTGTGATGCACCATAAAAATTATCTCAACTTTCGTTTTATATTGACTCCAATATACTTTTGGATGTATTTTCAAGATGAATTTTATAAACTACTTGAATTTTGCCTAGTGAACTATTTATTTGAAGTAATGAATCACGGTCATCTCACAGTGGTTATTATTAGAATTCTACGATTATCGCTTGATGTCATATGCGGTTATCATGTTTCTTTAAGTTGTTGCTATGTCCATTCTGAATCTCTCATATTTTGAATAAGGTGTCAGATGATGTCATTCATGTTTTGGGGGAGCGTATCAACTCCTGAATGTTCAATATAGCTGTAGTTATACAATTAAAATTATATTAAATTTTTGTCAAAAAGGAAAATCCTGAATAAATCTTCCTGTTCTCTAGGGTTTATTTTGCTGATATCCCAAAACTTGAAATAGTGGTGCTAAAGAGTTAATATACGGGGCATCCTATTTGGATGGAAATACATAACATTTATGAATATACTGGATGTACAGGGTTCTATTAGCACTTATGAAGCACGCAAGGTTTGATTGAAGTTATTGCTATATTTATTTTGTTACTTACTAGTTATTGGTGATTTGTTATTGCACTTTTTTGCTTGATTTAGTGTAAAGCGGAAATTGAGGGGATTAGCTTATATTTTTGGGATCGATGATTTCCACCATGCGCCAACGCCTGAGCTCCAGCGACACTATGCTAACTACTATCTTTCGAACACTTGTTTCTCCCACTCTTTGATTTCTGCTATTTTTTACTTCGATCAATTATTTCCCTATCTGCTTATGGCTCAGTATGTTTACGGCTTACATTCTCACCCTCATATGCTTATCTTAAAGTTATTAACTTCTTACGGAATTCAGTATTCGTATTTTTCATATTGCTTACGTGCTTACCACATAGTTTTTAACTGCTTTCATGCTCGGTAGGCACATTGTTTACTTTCTTAATGCTTACATACTTACCGTACAGAGGTTAACTGCTTACAAGCCTATTATGCTCACTGCTTGTGTTTGTTTGTAACTGAATAATTGGTCAGAAGAATAATCTAACTGGATAAAAATCTATTATAAAAAGAAATTCGATTGAAAATCCACATCAGTTTAACAATGAAATGAAAAACTAGATGAACTTTTCAACAACAAAGACGAATTTCAGAATGTGCATTTTTTTTTTCTGGTAACAAGCCAATGTGGTTATTTTCTGGGCAAGATATGACACTGAAGTCTCATATTAATCAAAATTATGAAAAATGACTCATGTTTCGTTCGAATCGATAGGTCGAAAGATTCGAAAAATTAAAAAAAAATGGAAAAAAGTCGAAGTGACAGTAGAGAGTCCAAATTTGGAGAAAATGTATAAAATTGGAAACCGAGCAACTTTTTTTTGGCATTTTTCGAAATTTACAAAAAAAATGATTTTTTGAGGATTTTCGAAAAAAATTTCAAAGCAAAACATAACAAATCATCACAGACTGAGTTGAATTGAATTTATTCTAACCTTAGATTTCACGAAATTCTTATCGAACAGAGCAAATACAAAATATCGTATGGGTAGAGGTAAGGTTATATGAGTGAGAAAATTTCATTTATTGAAAGTTTTTATAAAAGTTCCAATAAAAATTACAAATTTGGTGTTCAAACGATTGAAATTTATTTATTTGGAATAACAATCACATCTCATATGAAATTCAAAATTTGAAAACCCTTTCCAAGAATCCAACTTGAGGAGGAGACTGCAGGTTCTTGGGCACCGACTGAGCTGAGTTTCTGAAACAAAGTAAAAAAGGTAAAAGTATACAAAAAGAAAAGGAGTGAATAAAAACAACTTTACACACTTTGAAGTAACACATTCTTCAAAGAAATATTGCCCTAACTCAATAGTATATAACAATTGTCGCCAGGAACGTGGAGTGACTGGGAAAGGGCGAAAGTAAGAGTGATTGAGAGAGTGAATCATTTTGGAAGTTGTGATAATAAACTCAATTAAGTTCTACTCGGCCGCTGTTACTACAATCTTCTTGGTAGGTTGGAAGACTGTCTCTTTCAGAGTTACGTATTCGCCAGGAGATTTAATTTGCCTGGCGCCCTCCCAACATCAATAATATTTTCAGTGACCACCTAACGAATCTCTTCGTCTTCACTGAGCTAGCGGAGAATACCCACTTCTCCTTATACTCTTGTGGGCCAAGAAACTGGTACATTCGGTACGTTGTTGTACGGTTTCCTTTTGGCGCCCAACATGGGGCCCTGTTCTATTACGTTGATAATTTACAATGGAAATTGTATTTATCTTTTTGATTTCTTTCTGAGGTTGTTGTGTCTTTCAGTGAGAAAACTTTATTTTGGGCATAATGACCTATAAAATGCAAGCATATCGGTTAACACAAGACGAACTAATATATGAACTCCGTATTGGGGAATGTGGATGAAATGCGTCATGCCTTAACAATGGCCTTGAGACTTGAGTGGAGGTAGCGTGAAATATCCGACGTACCCCTTCACTGTGGAAGAAGATGTGAAGGCTATGAAGGAAAAATTAGCAAAACTTGAACCTCTTGAATCAGCATTCAACGACAGACCAAGGAGCAACTGTTCCATCAGGTTATCATCGAAGTTGGCCCATGTTTTGAACAGGATCGATTACATTGAAATTGATGCAGTAGGACCGTCTGATCGATCAGTTATTTTGTCTAAAGCGTTATCACTCTTGAAAGAATTGCATCAGAAGGCAAAGCACTATCAAAAATATATTCCTCCTCACCCGAGTTTGTTGAAACAGACCAAATTTGCGAAAAACATTCATCCAGCGAGAAGATTGTCGAGTGTCTCACCAACTTCAGTATCTACGATTAGTGTGAAGCATATCTTGCCAAAATAAATGGGATCTAAAATTTTGCTTATAGAAAAGAGGTTACCTCTTGGGACGAATTTTTTTTATGGCTGAGGGAAGAATATCGTTCTTTCAACTACAATGAAAAACTCTTCGAAGATATTAGGAAACGTACGCATGGACCAGACCAGAGTCTAAAGGTATTTATATAGCAGGTTATTTCAATCGGTTAACCTGTCTTTTCAGAGGATGCGAAACTCCAAATTCTGATGACGAATATTGCACCATTTCACCAGACACAGTTAGCTTTGATAGGTTACATTAATCAGCCAACTTCGTGAATTAGGTAGACGCTTGGAGGCCAGGAAGGAGTCGCATATGTAGGACTAGAGGATTGCAGTGTCAACAGTTGCCAGGGTTTTGCTTCATCCAGTCGAAATAGGTCGTCTAAGGTTTCCGAGAAAGACATCGTTTGTTTCAGGTGCAACAAAGCAGGACATAGAGCGATTGGTTGCACGGCCAGAAAATGAAAATTTTGCTATCGATGTAAACAAGAAGGTGTGACGGTGGGAAATTGTCTGAACTGCTTTAAGCAGGAAAACGATATTCGACACTCCTAACTGATCGAGGTAGGTGTACCGCTGGAAAGAACTCGGTCGACAAATTTCAGGTTATATTAGATTATGTTCTGGACAATGCTGTTAATGATGAAGGTACGTATCTGAAAAAAAATATTTCAGGGAAAACTTCTAGGATTATTAGATTCAGGTGCGTCTCGTACGATACTTGGGAGTGAGGGCTTAGGAGTTATTCATGAATCAGTTTGTACTGTAGCTAATGGGAATCGTTTTCAAAGCGTGGGTATTGTTGAGCTACCAATTTCGTTGAGGGGTCGACTTCGGCTGGTGGAAGTTATTGTTGTTCTGGAGTTGCCTCATTTGCTGATTCTTGGCGCAGACTTTTGGAAGCTGATGGGTATAGTGCCAGAACTTAGGCACAATGAATGGCATATTGCAAAGAACGAGCCAATGGGCAATACCACTACATTTCGATTTCGTCATGAATGTATAGCTTTTCCAAAACTAAGGTATATGAATTTTGTATTTTTTTTATTTTTTTCATGATCTTCGTTAACAAAAGCGAAAAATCGAATTGTGACGCCATATGTAGTAAAACCACATTTGGCAAAGTTGCATGCCAAAAAGATGTATTCTATAAGTTTTGACACCATAATTCTTACTCCGTGTTCGCTGACGAGTGACTCTAACATACGTGTCTTTGTTACTTCACTGAACATTTAACCTTACATTTGGCTTGACGAGGGCAGTCACTTCATTTGTCAAATAAAAGAATATTCAGTTGAAAATTTGCTCTCCTTCGTAATTTCATGAGCTCCATTCAGTCAATGAATGTCCTTCATTCTTGAGAGAATTGATGTTTATAGTTAATTATACCAGGTATTCACATTAGCAAATGAGTGCATGACTCCATGAGTCGTCATTTATAAGGAAGTATTAGTGAAGTGATGATAAGTGACCACTTGGAAACATTTTCGTTGAAAAAATTATCTCAGATATTTCCGCGGAAAAATTTCATACAGTAATTTTATGATGTTTTACAGAAACTGTGCAAATTTCATTGGAATCGGGCTCATGTCCACATTTGCAACTTTTACCAAAACGAATAGAAACTATGACAAATTCAACATAAATTGTGTTTAAATTGCTCTTACAGCTGTCCAAATCAAAAGATTATTTATGCTATACGCGTGCGCGAACGAACCCTGTTTGACCTGTTACTTGAGATGAATTCACAGGGAAAATCTCTAGAAGTGAGGAGGAGAATTGAAACGTTCAATTTTGGTCTTAACTCATTTGTCTACTGAAATAACTCGTATAATATATTCAATATTTCAGTAAATTCTGTATAACATGATGGGAGATGGTAAAGAAAGTATATTTCACTAGTATGGTTATCGATTTCCCTGTACTCATTATTGGGTGACTAGAATTATAGTAATACATTGTTCAAATATGTTGAAGAAGTTGTTGGTTACCTTGCTTTATCACTGGAGGTTGGTCATACCAAAATACATCTCCACAATCTGATATGTATTGGTGGTAGTGTGTTATTTTAGGATGTACATGGATAACAAAACCTATTTGGCCAGAGTATTTTCATTATTTTCATTCATCAGACTAGCGGGTTTGTTTGTCTTCGTTTATCTTTGTCATTCAGTGTTCTTATAGTCGATACAGTTCGATACGGAAATCGAATTTCGGATCAAAGTTCTGCAGTGTTGTTTGGTTGTTAGATGGGAATTCCTGAGGTCTTGAGAAATGTCATCAATATTTTTCAGAAAGTTTGAAGATTTTCCATAATATGAGTTAGTAAGTTCCAACCTTTATGAATATACTGGATGTCCAGGGCTGTTCTATCAGCACTTATGAAGCAGGCAAGTTTTGATTGAAGTGTTTGCTATATTTATCTTTTAGACTTTGTAATACTTCACAAAACATACGGTGTGTGGTCTAGTATGTAATATAGTATGTGAACTCGAGAAGAGAACAGAGGTCACTTATTTTCCTAATATCCTAAATATAAGACGTCCGAATCAAATACACTGTCGTTCATAACACGAAAATAAATCAAACCAAACACATCAAAAAATATAAACAATAAGCCCTTACATTACTATTTTACATAAAAAAGAACTATTTAGGTTAGAAATTTGAGCTTACCTTACGAAGTGCATGCCAAATTCAGCCATCTTTTTAAAATTTTAACTTACTGTTACTTATTCGTACAAATTTATCTTGCTAGAAGCACCTAACATGCATAATCTTTGGAAATCCATTCCGTACTGATATTAGATGACACGCTGCTTCCTCAAATCACCATGATAGCGACAAGAATCGACAAGTTATAGGTGAATTGTATATAGGTCATTAGGCATATATATGGGTTTTAATACAGATGTATTATAACATCTGCCATAATATCTAAAATGTTATCAGGTACTCCCAATAATATTTTTAAAGAAACATTATCCTAACCTGAAGAGTTTTTATGTTTGGATTCAGTGTGAGTTTCTTTTATTTCATTTGTATGAGTTGGTGAAGAACCAAAGGAATTCAATACGGATGTGCCTCATGTAATCAATGAATATTTTTTACGGCAGTTCATTTTATCAACGATAACCAAGAAAGCATTTCAACTTTCATGAGTCAATGTTCAGAAGAAACATTATTATTACAATCAGAAGTACTGGTAGTTCCATTTAGATCGGCAGAGGTGTTCAGTCTTTCAACTTCCTTATAGTGTAAGAGCCAGTGGCTGGCTACCTGTATGTATTTGACCAGACCTGGAGTCTTGCACAGTGATTCTTTTATACCTATCATATATGAGGTGAGGACTCACCGAGCCAAGGGTGGTGACCGTGGTTAGTGCGCAGGTAAGACAGGTATGGAAATTTGGCCCATTCTAAATGTATATGACGACGTCTGATCTTTGGATATATTGAACTGCATTATTAGTATTATTCAAAAATAACAATGGCTGACCATTATCGCGCTACTGGCACTGTGACAGACAATTTTGAAAGCACCTGAAGATATAAAATTTTGGAAGTTCTTGACTAGGTCTGCTATCAATATATTTTGTTTATTGTATGTTTGGAAAGTTATATATATATCACGGCAGATGTGTTGATTGCGAAAACTCAACAGACGACAAAATCTCAACTACTACCCGAACGGATGTATATATAGACAGCGTATAATGTCTTTCTTCGATATCTTACTATTTTACTCTAACCTATTGTTCTTAAAGCTCTTAAAGCTACTACCATCCGGAAGGTGAGGAATGTGGCAAGGAGCAAATAATGTTCCAGTGACCGTAAAACAGTCGAAAACAATCCTTTAAGAAGTGACTATAACTTTGTATAGTATGTATGGCATATATCCAACAGAAAACAACTACTCCTCTGGCTGATACCTCGACAGATATTGAATTATATCTGTCATATATCTGTGCAAAGATCATTACTTTGAAAGAACAACTCTGCAAGAGCTCTCTGAGATAAACAGCAGGACTTCGCCTGATTCAAACGGAGAGCCAACTACAGTCCGCTTTCGGAATATCGTACCTCATCAGTGCAGTCAAGGTTATCACGGTTGTATACACGTGAGGTCTCGATGTTTGTCATCGTCCTCCGAGAGGAATACTGCAATTGCTCACAGGGTCCACCTCGGTAACAGATTAGAGAGCACCCCAGAAAGACATTTTGGATATGAAATGGTATATGTGATATACTTGTTTCAAGGAGCAAATAATGTTCCAGTGACCGTAAAACAGTCGAAAACAATCCTTTAAGAAGTGATTATAACTTTGTATGGTATGTATGGCATATGTCCAACAGAAAACAACTACTTCTCTGGCTAATACCTCGACAGATATTGAATTATATTTGTCATACATATGTGCAAAGATCCTTACTTTGAAGGAACAACTTTGCAAGAGCTCTCTGAGACAAACAGCAGGACTTTGCCTGATTCAAACGGAGAGCCAACTACAGACCGGTTTCGGAATATCGTACCTCTAGAGTGCAGTCAAGGTTATCACGGTTGTATACACGCGAGGTCTCGATGTTTGTCATCGTCCTCCGAGAGTAATACTGCAATTGCTCACAGGATCCACCTCGGTGACAGATTAGAGAGCACCCCAGAAAGACATTTCGGATACGAAATGGTATATGTGATATACTTGTTTCAAGGAGCAAATAATGTTCCAGTGACTGTAAAACAGTCGATAAAAATCCTTTAAGAAGTGACTATAACTTTGTATAGTACGTATGACATTTGTCCAAGAGAAAACAACTACTTCTCTGGCTGATACCTCGACAGATATTGAATTACATCTGTCAGACATATGTGCAAAGATCCTTACTTTGAAGGAACAACTTTGCAAGAGTTCTCAGTTATATACATTTTTTGAAAATTTTTGTTTAAAAATTGGCGCCGAATTCGGCTATCTCAGAAAGTGTGTCACTTAATTTTTTCAAATCAAAACCCCATTTTTTCACAACGCCAGTGGAATTTACGCTAAATAATAGGGAAGTGGTTATACATTGAAAAAAATCATTTTATTTGAACAAATTACAACTATGTTTTTGGCAAATCTATCACATACAAAATGTTAATCAAAACTGTTAAAATATACACCTACAGGAAGTAGATTCAAGAAACTTTATTGAGAAGTCTCAATATTCGGAGACGACTTTATGGTCTTATTCCAAAAAAACTTGGTCTCCCACTTCGAGTATAGACTACTTCTCACAAATATTCAATGAATTCCCCTGAGATTTGCTGAGCCCTTATCGGAAAGGCCTGAAGTCGTTCGCTCCACTAGTTTGAAAGAAAAATAAAACAACCGAACAATGTAGTCGCAGAGTATTTTTTCATGCTACGCAAAAATAGTGAACTGGATAATGTATGGCATAACTGCTCTATATGGGATGACCATGATTGTCTATCATCGATAACTACTTCTAGAAGCTTTATACTCTTTAAACTGCTAGCAACCTCATTAGTAAAAACAAGTTTTTGGGTTTTATTGTTGATTAATTTGAGGTTCTTAGCACTAAACCAGTTGTGTGCCCTCGAGTTCGAAAGACTATCTGTAAGTTTATTAATATCATGTCGTTGCCCTATGCCAAGCAATTATTAGGAGACATGAAGTGAAAGAGGCCGTTCACGTAGATAATAAAGATTGGAGGGCCAAGAACGGATCCCTGAGATACCTCCTGTGGAATAGTTTGAGAGTCAGAAAGTGCTTCATTTATACTGCTTGTTTTCTATTCCTTAGGTAGGACTGTACCAAATCTGACGCCATGAACACGCGGTTTGAAAAATAGAGTGGAGTGATAGATCTCTTAGAGAAATGGAAGTATTCATGCCTTCTTCCAATCCATCGACTATCTCAGTCACGCTTTTGGAAATATCATGTGTGGTGCTGCATTTATTCCTTGAACCAAATTGACAGCACTTGAGAAATTTATTAGATTCAAAATATTCTAGAATTCTCTGCTAATATAACCTCAGAAACTTGGAAGAGCAAGGAAATTAGAAGATCTAGGAAGCTTCAGGTCTTATTTACAAATTCTAAGAATTTTTTATTCGACTCGCTTTGTTTCCATAAATATTTTTTTTTGTGAAGGGCTGCATCTGTAAATATAAAAAAAAATCAGATAATGTTATTTTGATATTCATCGTAGATTCTGAAAAACAGGGTGTTCATTTAAAAAAACAAATTTGGGGGCTACCTCCGGTGTGAACGAAAATCTTAGACAACTGAAATTATTTTGTTTCGAGCTCCTCGGAACACTCAATTTTCCAGAAAAATACTCCCAGCAGTTTCCCATATACATATCGATTCAGCTCATCTTGGTACTTTATATATGTATGGTCATTTCAGGCCTCCTTCCGGAGGTTACAGTGAGTAAAATAGTAAGATATCGAAGAAAGATATAGAGATTACTGCACGCAGTCTATCCATACATTTGTTCGGATAGTAGTTGAGAATTTGTCTTCTGTTGATGTGTTCAATCAACACATCTGCCGTGATAAATATAACTTTCCAAAAATACAATAAACAAAATATTATATTGATAACAGAGCTGGTTGAAAACTTTAAAAAATTTATATTTTTAGTTGATTTCAAAATTGTCTGTCACAGTGCTAGGAGCGCGATAATGGTCAGTCATTGTTATTTTTGGATCATAATAAAAATGCTGTTCAAGATCAGACGTCGTCAAATACATTTGGATTGGGCCAAATTTCCATACCTGTCATGAAAGATGGGCGACATTACTTGACGGAAGATCATAAAACTAATAAAGAATTATGGTGGATTACGTAATCCAATCTTTCACAAAAAAAATCTATACAATAGGTATGGTCGTCGCCAAGTATTCAACAGAAAACAACTACTGCCCCCTACGACCATTGAATTATATCTGTTTAATACTTGGCAAAGTTTTCTACAAGAACCACTTTGCAATGCATTTCAAATATCAAAGATGAAATTATTTTTCGATTTAATTGGGGGAACACCTCCGTACCGGTTTCATGGTCATTGCCAATCATCAGCGAAGGCTAGTTCGACCCAATTGAATCGAAAAATCATTCAGTTGGGTCGAACTAGCCTTCGCTGATGATTGGCAATGACCATGAAACCGGTACGGAGGTGTTCCCACAATTAAATCGAAAAATAATTTCAGCTTTGATATTTGAAATGCATTGCAAAGTGGTTCTTGTAGAAAACTTTGCCAAGTATTAAACAGATATAATTCAATGGTCGTAGGGGCAGTAGTTGTTTTCTGTTGAATACTTGCCGACGACTATACCTATTGTATAGGTTTTTTGCGGAAGATTAGATTACGTAATCCACCATAATTCATTATTAGTTTTATGATCTTCCGTCAAGTAGTGTCGCCCATCTTTCATGATGTTACTGGCTTCATATTGAAGTCGACACGTAGTCGGAGTGCATTTTAATCTGGAAACCAGAGATGGCGCTGAATTCATACTTCAGTGTTTGTCTCAGGGATTTCCAATTAGGATGAAAGGATTTTTCGATTCAATTGGGTCGAACTAGCCTTCGCTGATGATTGGCAATGACCATGAAACCGGTACGGAGGTGTTTCCCCAATTAAATCGAAAAATAATTTCAGCTTTGATATTTGAAATGCATTGCAAAGTGGTTCTTGTAGAAAACTTTGCCAAGTATTAAACAGATATAATTCAATGGTCGTAGGGGGCAGTAGTTGTTTTCTGTTGAATACTTGCCGACGACCATACCTATTGTATAGGTTTTTTTGCGGAAGATTGGATTACGTAATCCACCATAATTCATTATTAGTTCTATACCTGTGTTACCTACGCACTAAACACGGTCACCACGGTGGGCTTAGTGACTTCCCACCCCCTGTATGGTGGGTATAAAGGACTCACTGTGCTAAAATCCAGTTCTGGTCTGATATACAGTCTATTTCAGTTCTCATGGAAACACCCCCGTATCTTCCGTAATTTTCAACGCAGAAACATGACATTTTCAGGATCGATAGATAGACTAGGAATGAACTCACTGCACAAAAGGTGTCACCCTTCGTGATATACACCGCACGCCAACAGCGATGGAACAATTTTTATGGAATGTTATGTTAGGGGTCAAAATAGCTATAAACTCCTTCGGATTCGTGTTGAGGATCCCCAAATTACTACTAATACACCTGTATCCTGAAAAGTTCTAACATGTTTCATTTCTCATGGAAACGCCTCCGTATATTCCGTAATTTTCGACGTAGAGCCATGAAATATTTAGGATAGATAGATACTACTAGAATTGAACTAATTGCACAAAAGGGGTCATCATACGTAATATAATCGGGGGCATTTCCATGGGAAGTGAAACAAATTAGAATTGTTTAAAACTGAAATTTTTTCAGAACATGTCTGATAATACAGTTCAATATAATGATGCAAAATGGAGCTGAAAACAATTTGGAAAAGTTCTAGTTTAGCCCCAAGATGAAATAATGTTCAATTAGGAAATCGTTCTTGTGATTAGTTATATTAAGAATTTGCTATGCTGCGGAAGATACGAGTCATACATATGTGGCTAAAATACTTTCACTGATTTTCCTCTTGGAAGGTAGTAATTTCATTTGTTTGAGTGATGGTTGGACTTCAATATACAGTTTGTTAACATTATATGAGAAACTTCTTCGAAATATGGTGGTTCTATGGCGTGGAAGGGAAATGTTACCTCTATGTCGTAAATTCAGATTATGAACGTCTGTCCTATATGTTATTTTGTTGAAAAGATATGGAGGACTGCGATTGTGAATTATTGAATGTGATAGAACTAAAAAATGGAGTTTTCGCCGATCTTGCATTTTCAGCCACTTTGAGGGTTTCAACATGTGCGATATTGGATCGTATTTCCGTATACCATAGATAAATCTATGACACGATTTCTGCACTTTTTCCACTCGATTAATATCACTTTGATCCAGACAGGGCCCGTATAGAACTTTACAAAAATTAAAGTGGCTTAGAACCAGTGTGTCACTCAACAGTTTTTTTATTGGAGTCGAAAGCAAATGTCTGTGCGGATAAAGCATTTTCAAAGAGCAATATGCTCTTTGAAGACAATGATTAATTTGCCTTTTGAAACGAAGATCTGTGTCCAGATACAAACCCAAATTTTTCACATTATCAACAAACTGTAATTCCTCGCCTTGAATTTCTATTTTCATAACTGCTTTGATATGCTGTTTGCCTTTTCCAAAAATCATATCGCTTGTTTTCAGAGTATTGATTTTTAGTGAGTGCAGGGTAGACGATCCAGATCTTCGATTATGGCTTGTTGTACCAATAGCCAATCGTCAGGACTAAATGAGTGATACAGCTGTGTGTCATCAGCATAAAAGTGGGAGCTACAAGTTTTTATAATTGATAAAAAATTATTGGTGTATATGCTAAATAATAACGGACCAGGATAGATCCCTGAGGTATACCACAAATAACTTTCTCTCTTGCTGACTGCCCGATGGTGGTCTCTACATAATGGTATCTATTTCGTAAATAATTAGACATAAGTTCATTGGTCGAAAACCTACGAAATGAAGAATGGAAAGCAGAACTTGGTGGTTTATGGTATCAAATGCCTTAGAGTAATCTAAAAGTACCAGCAATGTTGATATCTGTAGCCCTTAAGATATCGTCAACAATATTAAGTAGAGCTGTGGTGCAACTGTAACCCGATCTAAACCCGGAATATTCAGAAGGCAATATCGAATAATGTTCAAGGTGAAGTCTTACCTGTTTGTTCATTATTTTCTCAATTATTTTAGACATACATGATGATATACTCACTGGTCTAAGATCATTGTGACTTATTACATAATTTTTTTTAGGTAATGCCGTTATTCGTGATACTTTCCAGCTATCAGGAAACACATTTTCTAGTAAGCAAGTGTTCGCAATATTTGTTAAAATAGGTAATATCGTTGGACAACAAAGTAATATCATTTCCAAATGAAATAATTAAGTCAGGACCTGTAGCTAATGACTTCACTTCTGATAAACATTCACGAACATCTTCTATAGTAACAGTATTTAATTGAAATAAATCCTCAAAGTGGCGTTTTCTGTTGTGATTATAATAATTCAATAGATTTTGGTCAGGTTCTGATTTATTCAATGAAGGTTGTAAGAAGTGGTGGTTCATCTTGGATGGATTGCTGAGATATTCTGGTATGGAGATAGAACCTTTTTTATTGTAAATATTCAAATTTTGTAATCTTTTCCATAGAATTTGTATTTCTAGCGCAAAATTCCAAATAACTTTTTTTTTCATTTCGTATAGCAATGTTTACTGGATTTCTCAACTGTTTATAATAGTTCCAATGATTTTTATTTTTGTTTTTTTGAATTTACGATATGCCTTTTCCCTAAGTTTGATCATCAGTTCAATAACATCTGTTTTCCAAGGAGGTTTCTGTAATTCGATAGGAATTGTTTTTAATGGTGCCAGTACATCGAATATAATGATTATCAGTTTATTTACTTGGTCGACCTTATTATTGATATCCTGAATGTAGTAAATGTTTTCAAATGGCGCATTCTGTAGGTATTATTCTAAAAGGATTTTATCTATACGTTTCAGATTCCTCAGAGTGGCCCATTTTTTGTTTCTTGAGATTGCTTCACACCCAATTTGCAAGTAGTGAGGCAGTGGTCTGAGATATTTGATACATCCCTAGTATCCCAAGTAATATCAGATTCATCTTTCGAGGGTAATATTATATCGAGGAGGCTATTAGATGTTTTAGTAATTCTGGTGGGGGAGTCAATAATTTGTTGTAAATTTGAGGTATCAACAATTTCTAATAAAGATCCAGTATGCTGACTAACCATATCTGAACAATTTATATTTATATCACCTCCACATATGAATCGAACACAAGATATTGTTAATTCAAGCAGTGAGTCTTCTAACACATTGAAAAATTCATTAAGATTCCCCTTGGGTGGTCTATAAAGAGTCCCTATAATGAATATCTGTTTGTTGAATTTAAATTGTATCCTCAGTTGTTCCAAGTATTCATATGACACATATTCGAGAACTTCAAATCTAAAACTGTTTTTGAGATACATTCCTACACCTCCACCCCTTGAACTCTGTCTCTTCGAACAAATGTATAACCATTAATATTCAATAAGTCACTTGTGATATTTTCTGATAGCCAAGTTTCTGATAACCCTAAAATATCAAACTTTTCCTGCAACAACAGTGACTTAACTTCTGCAAAATGTCCAAACAGTGATCTAGTATTTAAAAAAGCCACATATATACCTCTCGTCTTCCCACTCGTATAACTATATTTATTATTCATGATTTAAAGAAAGTAATAATAGAAAAAATAGAGAATGAAACAATATCCCCAAAACAATATTACATGTGTGCTCGGCTATTCACATAATTTCTTGACGCTCTCTTCTGATTTCAAAGTGGACCTCTTTCCATTGAACATAGTATACAGATTGCCATCAATTGTCCAAACTTTGTCCTTTCCTAACTTTTCTTTAGCAAAAATCATGTCGACTTTTGATAAGATCTTCAGCAACCATTAAACTACTACCATTGAAATTTTTTTTTGCAGTAAATATTGCATTTCTATCTTGAATATTGGCGAACTCTATAATAATAGGTCGAGGTTTGGAACTAGGAAGCTTATTACCAATTCGGTAACATTGCACTATAGTTGAATTAACTGATAGTTTAGATGAAAATATGCCATCCAACTATTTTTTAAATTTTCATTCTGAGCTCCTGGTAAACCATAGGAGCGTAATCTGTTCAACCCCAATTTCTGTTCCAAGTCTTCAACTTTCCTAGACAACTCATCGTTTTACCCTTGTATATTAGTTATTTTTATTTCCAAGTTATCAATTTTTGCCGAGAGATTTTCGATTTGTTGGTTCACTTTTTCAGCAACCTTTTTGGCTATAGAATCCATAAAATCCTCGTCGTTCATGAATTCACTCAAGATTTCTTTTGACATTTCTTTAGTCAGACTCATTAATTCACTTTTTTGCCTTTCGGTAAATCCCATTGTTTTTTTCAAAATGATAAATATAAACAGACACAAACTCAAGTTTCTAGTAATATTTTGATTACTTACTTTGTGAATTAGAAGTAATTTGGGGATCCTGAACACGAATTCGAAGGAATTCATCGCTGCTGGAGTGGTGTATATATTATGTAGGATGGCCCGTTTCATGCAGAGAGTTCATCTTCAGTGTATTTATCGATCCTGAAAATTTCATGATTTTTCATAAAAAATTACAGAAGATACGTGTGTGTTCCCATGAGAAGTGAAACACACTGTATATATGCAGCCAGCCACTGGCTCTTAGACTATTAGACCTGGTAAATGTTTCAGAAGCTTTGAAACCTCCAAAATTTCAACAACGCTATTTCCTTATGTATTTCCTCTCCACTTCCCCTTTATTTTTTTTTACCAAATACCTATACTAGTACTTTATTTTTTGTACGAACCTATAAAAGCTCATCTGGGATACGCCAGTGAAAGCTTCAACAACTCCAATATCGTCAACAAATTATTCCTTAATTGGCAGAATTATTGATACATCGGACGTCTCTGCGTTCGGCGTCCTCTTCAGCGGGTTTTCCGCCGCCACGGCGCCAATTTCCACCTACCAAGACAAGTGACAGTGTAATTATTTGCGGGGTTTCATTTACTCGGACCGTAATCGGGCGTCAAACTGCGAATGGAATTAAATTATTTGTCCGGTTTCGAACTGCCTCGGATCGTACGTCGGAAATAATATGCGGAAATTGTTATAAATGTTCAGAAGAACGAGAGAGTCCAGAGGTGGATCTTCCTCTCGGCAGGGGTTTACATATGAGATATAATTTTGTTACGTTGACGTATGGCCATCGATGTGATGATGTAAGCAACCAATAAAAAAAATCATGTTGAATAAGGTAACTACGTCATGGCTTAATCCTTCGCTTAAAATAATAACAATAATAATAATAAGCAGGGAGGGTCAAACACCATCCAAGGCCTTGGTGAGTTGCGACACCACTTTCCTGAGCAACCGATGCAAAACCGGACCGGCAGCCAAGGCGCACCCTGGAGGGAATGCTCATTCCTTCTGATGTCGGCCGTGGGGATACTTGGCTAACTCCCCGGTATACCCTACAACTCGGTTCCCAATATACGAGGAAGAGGCCCCAACAACCGACCCCTTTGGATGAGGGGTCATAGGCAAGGTGGTGGGGCCCAAAACGATGGATTGCCACATGACGACAACTGCAATGACAACGAACGCTTCGAGTGGACGGATGAATTAAGGGACGGACTTCTGCATTGTTATGAGAGCAGTGAGCCCACCCAAAGAGGATACATGGAAGAAAAAATGCTCTGTGGTGTGAGATACACCCAGAGCATGCCGCTTTTCCGCCCAAAATCTGAGGGATTATGTATCTCATCTTCGGGCACGAGGCTATGTCAGAGCTCCTCCTCAGCCGGTCGACGAAGTGGCAGAAATGGCAGGGGATCGCTGGCTGCAAGGAGAACCTGCTGATCAAGAGATGCATCACGCAGGACTCCGTGCAGTATGAGCGTAACCTTTCAATGGCCTGGATCGACTATCGCAAGGCATTTGATACAACATCGCATGAGCTCAAAATGCAGTTGCTCACATGCCTTGCGGTACCCGATCAAATAATGAGATGCATTGAACAGAGTTCAAACAGAGCAGGTTATCTTTAGAAGGGTCGTGTTTCAGGGAGTCTGCCTCAGCCCTCTTCTCTTCTGCATCTCACTTCTGCCATTGTCCGTTGCACTACGGAAAACCCGTGGATACAACTGCGGCACCCCCAGCAACCGGAGGCATAAGGTTACCCATTTGATTTACATGGATGACCTTAAACTTTATGCCTCCGAAGAAAAGGACCTCAGTCAGTCCTTAAAGGTGGTGCAAGAGTATACGCATGCTATCGGAATGGAGTTTGGGATCGACAAATGTGCCATGCTTCATCTCAAATTAGGACGATGACGCAGAGGACGTTCAGCACGTAGATGGTAGCATCCTACATCATCTGGATGCCGGAGAGACGTATACCTAGGAATCGCACGTTAAAAGGTACGACCTCGTTTATCCTTAGCTCGCACAAGTTTCGACTTCTGAGGGCTGTCGTTCGTAGGGGGATGACAGCGGGTTAACGGAAGAAACAATTTCAAACAATTTCAACCTACCTAGGGTTGGAACAACGCCACACCCAAGAGGTAGCTACTGTCAAAAACTCTCTCCGCGGCAAGTATCAGTACAAAGTCCGTCAGATCTGGTCTTCAGAACTGTGGGGGAAGAACAAAGTTGCTGCAACTAATATGCTTTTCGTTCCGATTCTACTTGACTCCTTTGGAGTAATGAAATGGACTCAGGAAGAGCTGCGACAACTCGACGTGAAAACTCGCAAAATGATGCATCTTCATAGAAGTTTGCATCATCCTAAATAGTCTTTTCCATGGTTATACTTCCCCAGACATCGGATGTTACAAATGCTAAGGCACTTGTAATGCAATGATAAAACATTTTTAAAATACCATCCTGTATAACAACCCACGTCGAAATATACTTTGTATGATTATCGAACAAAGTCTTGGTTGCGAAATTAAATAATCTTTCGAGACTCATTGTGATGTATTCGGCCAAGTGATAATCACTAATTGAATCAATGGTTTCCTTTCATACAAAAAAGCTAATCTCAACTCATTGAACAACGGAAACACTTCACATGTTGAAATAAATATTTTGTTCCAGACATACTTAAACAAAACTGTCAAATCAGCGTATAGATTTGGATGCGAGGAATCTTTTGCGCTCAGACACTTTTTAAAACTCGACAGAAATTTTGTGAATATAACCAAAATTGCGATAAAGCCATTTTGGAATGGGCGGTACCAATTTTATTTCAGTACCAGAAAAAAATTAATTACGGAATTAACGAATGAGAGAGGCTTCAAATCTGTGAGTAAGAAGGCTTCTGCTATTCCGGACGACGGGTATAGAAAAATCTCTCTTGGACTGGAAGAGGATTGAGCAGTCGTAAATCGGATTTCGAGTTGAAAGTTTCGTGAGACGGAAAATATACGGAGGGGGTTGGTACCGGCATTAAAATTAAATTCAAAATTTGGACTTGTGATTTCAGAGGGTTGTGATATTTTTATGTAAAGAAATTCGTTTGATTGTTGCTCGGTGATTTGACAAGAGTGAATCTAAATTTCGGGACGGAGTGTAGACGAAGTGAGTCGTTTACCAGACTCGGGAATAACCCCAGACACGTAAGAAAACTGTTTCTGTGTAATAATCATTCTAATATTTTTATCCCTGATTCGAAAAAGTTGCTATAGTGTGTTTGAGTATATGTAAATGTGAATAAGTAGACATCGCCGATTTTTCTAGACCAAACCGTTCGTAGGGGAAAACCTTTTTTTATTCTATTTTAGTAGGAAACTTGGCTCCAAGAGGTAGGTAGTAGGCATATTGATTTGATGAGTTATTCATGAGTTGCTAGAATAACTTTAATTAACTCCTTCTGATAAGTTTTTTTTTTGTTTTTAGTTTTTAGTTTTTATTATATACAGGGAACGCTCGACTTGTTGAGGCCCTGACAGTTTTTGTCAAAACAAAATTTATTTTTATTGAATCTTGATCTTGTTAAAGGTTGTGTATAATTTTATATTCATCAACCCAGAAAAACAAGTGATAAAATGGAATCAATAAATTCTACAATAGCTGAACAAAGTATTAGTAACAATAAAGTCTGTCCCGTTTGCTGGACAGCCGAACCCGGCCTATACAATAATTCGAAAAAGACAAAATCAGATCAAACCCAAAATTAAACATTATTTTACCATCAAGTCTAACTTCTCCGGGTCAGGCGAATTTAACCCTTTACGGAGTGGTGACAAAGCAAGCTGCGGTTTTTTACGAATAGAATTGTTATTTCAGAAAATATAAAAAAATTAAAAGGGAAAATTTTATTGTATTCAAAATGTACTATAACTACGTAACGATAAATTTTTAATCAAACGTTTCGTGTCAACACCGCCATCATCAACTATTTTTTTCAAATACGGACCTGTCTATTTCATCACAAATATTGATAGAGCGATAAAATCAAAATGAAACTTTCCTGTTTCATTTTGTTATATTTTCTGAAATAACCATTCTATTCGTGAAATACCGAAAACAGCATTTTTACTTTTCCCTGTATAAGTCGGGAAGGGCGAGAGTCCCTGTAGATTTTCTCTGACCAATGTACTGCTCACCACAATAGTTACATTTTTTCCCATTTAATCGTCTTTGTATCTATTACGGTTTAGAATATAGCAATGCTACCACATGATAAATGAAACGGCCTGTATATTGATCTGGTTTTGCGCTGAGCCTAAAAGATTCTTTCTTTTTTCTCCAGCCACCTGTAGAGTCAGTGAAACTCCAAGGAAGGCCAAGAGAAGCAGAAATAAGATAATACAGGTGAAACCAGTTTTTTTATTAATATAAAATATTGCGACGGAAGGGATATAACGTTAGGTGATAGCCCGTTGGATTTAGTTCCAAATTTTATTATCATAAAAGTAAAGTAAGAACGTCGAGTATTATACGGGAATGCCGTGTACTTTTGAGTTTGGATTGTCTACATAATAGAATGGTACTGGATAGAGCCTGTAAAGTCATCAGGAGTTCAGATCCCCTTCCCTGCTTGGTATGCGATCATGAAAAAGCATGGATTAAAGCATTTCTTTTCAAGGCAGCAACCCGTGCAGCCGATGAACTCGGTCTCATATTCGACGCTGAACGGACGAACCCAAATTCTGTCACCGAGTTGGAACCCGTTCAGCAAAAAACCCATGTCAAACCTGCGGAGAGTGAGAGGCTCCTACAGCTACATAACGATAAGCCAATGCATGTGGTCTTCTTCAAGAACATAGAAGACCTTGGCTTATCCAGAAACCTCACAGATCAAGTGGGCTGAAGTCGGAAACCGAGCCAGGATGGTGTCTTCAACACCCTGGTCTACCGTAGTCGCGTGATGGGTAAAGAGGTTCCTGACGCTAGATGCATAGGCAGCTGAGAGCATAATGCTTTTGCTGTCAGCTTGTCCAGCTTATGTGGTCTCAGCCTATATTCACAGGCATAACGCGGCCCTACGAGTAATGTACTACCTTCTACGACACTGGTACGGTCTAGACGAGACAACGTTGTTGCCTTATGCTCCGGAGGATATTGAGTCCGTTGTGGAGAATGAGAAGTACCGAATCTATTGAAACTACTCATTTCCCACCCTTAGGCAAATATAAGATGGTGGTTCTGCTGAAAGGTGTCCGTGGAATGATGGACACACTGCTCTCAAACTCAAAAATTATATCGGCAGAAATTTTATCCGGATGAATGCTGAAGGCCGTAATTCTTGGTTCACTCCGCCTGCTCAGGGCACATGATTCTCGGACCCAATAGTCACTCACCCCACGGCGTGAAATAATCCAGCGTGCCCTCCGGAAGTGTCGGGTCTCCGGCCTGTATGGGAAATACCTAACGAATAAAAATAAAAAGAAATGAGATAATCAAAAAAAAGGAAGAACAAGAAACATTGAAAATAAGTAAGAGTATTAATACAATTATACAATCGACACACTTTGTTACATAAATATATTAAATTGTTAGTTTTATTAATGTTTAAGGGTCCATAGGTTGAGTGGAAGAAAGCACTCGCTCATGTCTTCATGGAGTTCGAGCCAGAGCTAACTCTGCCTTTTGATATATTATAACGATGTGTATTTTTCTATTTTATACAGTTACTTTCCGATACCTATCAATAAAAGCGATTATTATTTTTTTATCCGTTAGGAATTACTCAGACAGGCCCTGTCTCAGGAGCCCCGACACTTCCGGAGGGCACGCTGGTGTATCATTAACCACAGTGAACACTCCCCACGTCCGTGGGGTGAGTGATTACTGGGTCCGAGAGTCATGTGCCCTGAGAAGACAGAGTGAACCAAGAATTACGGCCTTCTGCATTCTTCCGGCCAAGATTTCTGCCGCATCATGGCAAGCCGGTATGATTCTCAAGTTTGAGAGCAGTGTGTCCATCATTCCACCAAGGACCCCTATTATCAGAACCACCATCTTGACAGGATGGTTTGGATAAAGCCTGCGGAGTTCAAAGAGAAGATCTCGATATTTAGTCCGTTTTTCCTCCTCTTTTCGGACGATGTTCGTTACGCCAGGAGCTGAAAACTCAATGACGAAAATCGTCCTACTTTGATGGTCGAGGAGGACTACATCAGGCTTATTGGCTTGTATTTGCCTGAGAGTTCCAATATATTCGGCACTTCTCATTCTCCTCATTATTATTATTATTATTATTACAAATTTTCGAACAATACTCGATTGATTTAGTATTGAATATTCTACATTATTCCATTTTTGTTTTTGATAACAGGTTTTGTTTGAAACAGTATTTGAAACTCGCAACATATTTTGATTGGAGGAAGGGTGGGAAGTCATTATATAGTTTAGCAATTGTGTAGGCAAAAGATCGTTCGAATTGTTGTGTAAAGTGTCTAACAATATGAATTATTTCACTTCTTATATTTACGTGATGCACTTCAGTTCTATATTGTATTTTATTAAATAAATGTGGGGGTGTATGGGTGACAATTATTTCATGGAATCAAACCGCAGAGTGAAGTGCTTTTCTATGGGTATGTGAAATGGGATCCCTCTTCCTAATACCGAATGAAAATCTCAAACATGAGTTTTGAACTTTTTGAATTTTTTGTTGCTCATTGGTATTCAGAAAGTAGTAATATACCACATCACATAGATTAAAAGTGGATAGAATCAGGGAATCACAGCGTAGCAATTTTGTTTTCATGTTCAAAGAATGCCTGTGGGGATAAAATAATTTCATTTCGTCTTAAGCCTTCTGAACCAACAGTGAAGTATGCTTATTGAAATTGAGATCGTCCTAAATTGTAATTCCCAAGTTTTTCACTGGGTTCTTCATAGGAAAATGTACATCACCTATTTTTATATTCAAATCACCTACTAGAAGAGGGCTTCTTCTGCACTTGTGTCAGATATTACCACATGGGATTTCTGAAGAGATAGATTGTTCATAACATTTTCAACTATAGTCAACCTCTGCTACTCTCACATACTTCTTACCTTTCGTTTAATATCCAATAATTTGACTGCCGGAATTATCTGAATGGAAAAGTGTGAAATATCGAAGATAAACAAATCAGGATAATATACCACATCTCCTTCCGACACAAAACACTTATCCTAATCACCTTCATCTAGCCCGAATATCTTTATACTTACTTTCAGATATTTTTCAATTTTAGGGCATGAACGTTGTCAAGTTGTTTATTATGGTCGTCTGTATCCTTTATTGCTGCACGCCTCTCTTAACATTTCTCTTCATTTAGGAACGTTTTACCTGATGCACCCCCACTGTCTCATTCCAAACGTTGCAGGAATGGTAATGATCTAATAAAAGCAGGGAATCCGTTACTTTTACGGCTTTGAATTTACGATGCACAGATTCGGAAAAATGAAGATCTAAATGTATTAATGATACATTTCATACACTATACTAGAATTTTGCCGAGATTTCATCACGAATGATCAAGAAATACAAATAATTTAATCATCACTGGAGACCTTCGTACAAATCTCAAATATTGCAATCTGAGAAATATACAAAAGATATTCGGACTAATCAATCAATTGCTGCAAATAATAATAATACACATTAAAAATAAAAATCTCAAAATGAAGAATCATATCTTTGATCAAAGAAGTCTCTGTCTCCTATAGGCATAAATAAATATTTCCACACACTGAGAAATATATATTCTCAATTTGAAAACCCTTCCTTTA
The DNA here is from genome assembly GCA_958502065.1 of Chrysolina americana. Lineage (NCBI taxonomy): Eukaryota > Metazoa > Arthropoda > Insecta > Coleoptera > Chrysomelidae > Chrysolina > Chrysolina americana. The sequence continues at coordinate 33,183,160 of OY293421.1, read as the reverse complement.
ATGGGATTTCAATTTCCCATCAAACTTTAAGGGTGTCTTCAAAACACACACTTCTATGTCTTCAGACAGCGATACTAGATATAATTATTTTAAATTAGTTTTTATGCTCGAAGAAAATCACATTTTCAAGAGGATATTTCAAAACGCAAAACCGCTCTTTGAACGTTTACTTAATAAAGTCTTGTTGAATTGACGCAAATCTTATTTGAAGAGATGAAAACTCTGTTTAGGAGTACTTGATGCTCTTGTTTGAAAACCAACTCTCTCATATCAATGTTATTGATTTTTTGAAATGAAGAAGTACTATACATTTGCTCGAAAACTTACAAGTTGCTCTGAGTAGAGCGGTAAGTTTCATCGCAATATGAATTATTAAATATTGTCTAATCTACGTAACAGGAAACTTTACACAAAAAGGACTAATATTCCAAACTAACAAAATATCCCACAATAATTGAGTTTCAATCAGAGAACCAGTACATAACTATAAATTCTTAATTCCACACCTATTAAATTATATTGGATACTATAGGGGTGAGGTACCATCATAAAATTAATAGAAAGTTGAGTGGCATATACGCTAAAAATAAAAAATCAATTTGATTTCTGGTTCACCTTTCAAAATAGTGTCCCACAGATTAAAAAATAATCGCGAGCAAGGTATTAGGTCATTCTAGTTTTCAATATAAGCTAGGAAATTTTGCACAAGACCCAAGAAATTTGCGCAGGCAAACGGATCAAGATGCGGATTTTTGCATTTAGGCCAAGCAATAGAGATATTGTCCATGACAAAAATACTACCTGGAAGCCGCCTGTGCCATCCCGTGCAGGACAGTCCGTTGTTTATTCGCACTATGTCCTCAACTCGAAAATGTCATTTTTTAATTTGTTATAAACAATAAACAACAAAAAATCGCGTTTTTTTGGTTTTTTTATTGTAAAATGGAAACTATTGAAGCAGTGTTAACGGTGCATGAGGATAAACGGTAGAGAATGGAATTCCGAAGAGAATGACGCATCAAGCAATCCAATCGGATGATTAGAAAAACCGGAAAATTGTATTTTTTTTGTTAAATTTATAACTCTGCCATTTCTTAATATTAAGAGCTGAAATTTTGCACGATAGTAGCTATTGACGTGCGCCTTATGTGTACAACCCGGATTCAGTCGGATTAATATATTTCGCACAATCCTTATTTGAATATTTTTTGGAAATATTTTCGCGGCGAGCTGGATGCGTTTGAGGTCGTCCGCTTGAAATTTAAAAAATAGATTTGGAAAGTAGACGTGAGCAGTAACAAAACGTCTATTCTGATTTTTCGATAAAATGCGTTTTAGTGTATCAAAAACTAGTGAGAACATGAGGGAAAACGACCGACCGCGCGTAAGCGATCGAGTGGTGGGGACTGTGCGAATCGAGGAGAAACGTTTATAGTACGGTGGGAACAGCGCCGAAATCGCCTGTTTTAGAGTCTGACTCATTTTTGCGGTATATCAAAATGGGATCTAAGCAGGTCGATTCCTTATGTCTTTCCACATATGAAATGGAAATCTACGACACACCAGCTTGGTTGTGACAAAAAACGAAAAAAATTGGGATATTGTAAAAATTAATTAAAAGAAGGCTCTATAACTTCTAGTATAATAGAGTTATTTGAAAAATTCTTTCACTGTTAGAAACGCCTATTCACGTACTTTGGAATGAGTCTCCAAAAATCTCTATAGAAAAAAAGCATTTCCGAAAATGTGCTTTATTTTGTGCTGAGATAAAATTTTCAGTAAAATGTTAATGTTTCAACATGCTGAAAGTCACTCATGATTCACCCAACTAAAATTCTCTTTTCACAAAAATTGCGCAATTTTCCCAGCTACATTTCATATCGATTACGTATAGATCTATTATCGATAATGAATTGGCTAGAGCAATTTGAAAACGACGAATACAAGGACCACATGGCGTATAGGTTTGCCACCGCTAATAATACTGTTTCGCCTATGAGCATTATTTTGTGCCGAAACTCAACTTTCAATGAAATGTTCATTTTTCAACACGATGAAAGTCACTCATAATTCATCCTACTGAAATTCTTTTTTCACCAAAAACTGCGCAATTTTCCAAGTAGCATTACATGTAAATTATATACAGTGAGGACCAAAAGTCCGTCGCCCCCCCTGTAACTTCTTTATTCTACATATTACAAAAAAATGTTAAATACATAAGTTGTAGGGTTTCATTCGATCTCTTTAATGGTTTGAGTTTCATTTATACAGAGTGTCTCAAAAAAGCACGGTGATTCAGAAGTTATTTTTTTCAAATAGGATACCCTGTATTCCATTGCATTATTACATTCTACGTTGAATTCTGAACAAGTTTGATAAATAGTTTTCTATCAAAAAAGTTAATAGTTTTGGACTTATGAACACTTGTATATAATTATTTCGACTACTTTTGCACCAGTTCACGAATAAATTAATGAGGTAGGCTATGCACGCTAGGCGCGTTTATTTTATCCATGACAACGAAAAAAAAATTTTATCTGTTTTTGCCAAATGTCATTGACATTTTGTAGGTTTTCAAATTTTTGTTTCAAACGGTTTTCAATTTCTCTTGTTGATTAATATGGCTCGTTCAGTAGCAGACAAAGTTGAAGCCGTTATCATATTTGGTGAAGCTAACCGAAATTACCACGCTGCTATTCGCATTTTCAATGAACGGTTTCCAGAACGTCCGATGTGTCGAAAATATCTGCAGAAATTGGTGGCAAAATTTAACCAAACTGGCACCGTGAAAGATGCTCCGTGATCTGGGAGGCCGAAAATATTTACGGAAGATGTTGAAATTCAAGTACTAGCCGAAATGGTAAATAACTCACAACAATCAACTAAGCAAGTAGCTGAGACATGTGATATTTCTAAAACATCAGTAAAGAGGGTTTTGAAACAAAATAAATTCCATCTTTACAAAATAAAAATTTTGCACCAATTGGTTGAAGATGATCCAGACCGGCGACTTGAATTTTGCGAGACCATGGCAGAAAGAATTGTTGCAAATCGACTTTATTTGCAACACATCTGCTTTAGTGATGAAAGCACTTTTTACCTAAATGGAAATGTGAATACCCAGAATTGTAGATATTGGAGTGATGAGAATCCCCATGAATTCCGCGAGGGTCATACTCAATTTCCCCAGAAAATTAATGTTTGGGCTGGTATTTTAGGTAACCACATTGTAGGTCCCATATTCTTGGAAGAAAATTTAAATGGTCCCAGATATCTCCAAATGCTGCAAGACACAATAAGTCCCAGTATCGATGAGATCGTTGCGCAAAACCCACATGAATTTTACTTGGATGTAACATTTCAGCAAGATGGAGCACCACCACACTATTTTCGGGAGGTGAGAAATTACTTAGATGAAAGGTATCCAGGTAGGTGGATTGGACGTCGAGGTACAACAGAGTGGCCAGCTCGCTCACCGGACCTCTCACCGCTTGATTTCTTTCTCTGGGGCTATGTGAAAGCCGTAGTTTTTAAGACATTTTGTGGGTCGTTAGATGAACTGCGCCGTCAAATTATTGAAGTGTGTTCAGAAATAACACCTCAAACCTTGATTAATGTTAGGGAAGAGTTTACAACCCGACTATTTATGTGTCAAGAAATGCATGGTGGACATGTCGAACATCTTTTGAAATAGATAAAAACTCACCGTTTTTAATTATAAATTAAAATATCTCTTCAGTTTTTAATGATTCTTGATCTGTATTTATGGACTACCTTATTTGTTAATAAAATGTTTCAACTTCATTTGTACTAGTTTTTCGTGAGATTCAACAACTCTAACAATTGTAAAATGGTACGACGAGGTAAGTTACACATGGTGCCATCAGCAGTTTGCAACATTGGATAGCTTTCAAAAAGTTAGGATAGGAAAGTGGAATACATTGTGATCCATTTGTTAGGATTTTCTCATTGAACTGGCGCAAAAGTAGTCGAAATAATTATTTACAAGTGTTCATAAGTACAAAACTATTAACTTTTTTGATAGAAAACCATTTATCAAACTTGTTCAGAATTCAACGTAGAATGTAATAATGCAATGAAATACAGGGTGTCCCATTTAAAAAATTAACTTCTAAGTCACCGTGCTTTTTTGAGACACTCTGTATGAATGAAACTTAAACCATTAAAGAGATCGAATGAAACCCCACAACATTTTTTTGTAATATGGAAAATGAAGAAGTTACGGGGGGGGCGACGGACTTTTGGTCCTCACTGTATACATAGTTTCTTGATAATAAATTGGCTGCAGCCATTTGACGACGACGAAACATATCATCGGCGAAGCAATATTCGTAAACCACTGTCGCCTGGGACCATATGGTAAGGTTTGAAAATAGCATAACGTTCATTGAATTGAAGTTCCTAATTCACGTGAAACATATTTGTACACAATTCATTATATATTTACACGGTGTTACAGAAAATATTCACTATTCATTCACAAGAACTGTGCAATTAATTTTAATTTTATTCGAAACAGATTACTTATATAGATATCATAAGAGTATCCAATATGAAATTGGCAATTGGGAAGACCATAAACGATATCTGGAGAATGTACGATTGTAGGATTTGTAGGTTTTCCAGAGGTACATGTGAGACACGAGATGTCCGTAGAACTGCTCATCACTAATATCCTATACAATAGGAGTATTTGGATCAAAAATCCATCAAGAAACAACTAGTTTACTGGCTAATACTGCGACCAACATCGAATTACATCTGATAAAATTTCCTTGCAGAGTTCTTCTCCAATTGCTTGTTGCATGGGAATGTTTATCAAAATAGGTTTTCGGACCACCTATAGACTGATTTCGGGGCGTTGCCCCTCATTAGTATAGGGTAGGTCTAGTAGTCAATAACTAATGACTGCAACGAATGGTTCGATGTAAATCCCATTTCAGGGCCGCGAGCGCGCCCGCACCGTGGATAAATCCAAACTGAGAACGCCACTTTTATCACAAGTAAGTAATTCAATGTTTGTAGTGGCATTAGCCAGGAAGTAGTTATTTTTTGATAGATTTTCGACCCAAATACTGCTATTTTACAGGATATTAGCAACAAGAAGTCCTACAGACAACTTGTGTCTCATATTATAAGCTCATTGGAACTACAGATTTTTTATTATTTTGTTACAAGAAAATGCTTATCTTTCTATGATGTGGTTTTCCATAGACTTCCATTGACTTCCGCAGAAAGTTTGGATTTGGAGTTGGATCTCCAATAAGTCTTCTTTTTTTGATGATTTTTAATAACTGAACCAAGAGAGGCAAAGTCCAAACGTGGCTAGGTAACGAAAATCTGAAAGCCACTGACTGGGGGTGGACTGAACAAAATAATCGTTTAGTTCCCGTAAGAACCACTGATCCACCAATCCCTAAAACATTGCTTGATCAGATTTCGTGTTCATGCAGGAAAAAAGGATGTTTTGATGCATCATGTACTCGTAACAAACTGAGATGTTCGAATCTTTGTGCACACTGCCACGAAGATACGTGTTACAATTTACTAATAAATAATAATAATGATAGAATTATGTCTGATGATGAATGTAGATCCGAGGATGAAAGCGATGATTTCATGTCAATAGACAATATTAATTTTAATAGAGAAGTAGCAGAATGCGATGAGCCTGCCAAAAAAAGGATTTTGTAATTGCGTTAAAATAAAAATGTACAGTTATTATGTAAGAAAATGTATTACTTTGTTTTGTAATAAAAAAGCTGCTATCTATTCATATATTGTCTATAAATAAAGATATGTAGCAAAAAACATGGAATACCTGCTTATTCTTTCATCACTCATGAAATCTGAGTCACGAATCGAATTCCTCAGGTTCAGATACCCCAAAATCAAGAAAAAGACCAATCAAATAGCTGCAGTACATGCCCAGATAAACAAATGCAAAGAATTATAAGTTGCGCGCAGCACGCGCCTATTACTATATTATATACGTTTCTCCTCGATTCGCACAGTTCCCCACCACTCGATCGCTCACGCGCGGTCGGTCGTTTTCCCTCATGTTCTCACTAGTTTTTAACACACTTAAACACGATTTATCAAAAAATCAGAATAGACGTTTTGTTACTACTCACGTCTACTTTCCAAATCTATTTTATAAATTTCAATCGGACGACCTCACACGCATCCAGCTCTCCGCAAAAATATTTCCAAAAAAAATTCAAATGAGGATTGTGCGAAAACATAAGGTGCACGTCAGTAGCTACTATCGTGCAAAGTTTCAGCTCTTAATATTAAAAAATGGCAGAGTTATAAAACACAATTTTCCGGTTTTTTCCGCATTTCTCCGGTTCTAATTATCCGATCGGATCGTTTTATCCGTCATTCTCTTCGGAATTCAATTCTATACAGTTCACCCTTTTGCACTGTTAACACTGCTTCAATAGTTTCCATTTTACAATCAAAAAACTAAAATAAACGCGATTTTTTGTTGTTTATTGTTTATAACAAATTAAAAAATGGAATTTTTGAGTTGAGGACATGGTGGGAATAAACTACGGACTGTCCTGCACGGGATGGCACAGGTGGCTTACAGGTAGTATTTTTGTCCATAAAGCAATCATTTGAGGCTCTATAGCTTGGCCTAATTCGAATCATTAGGTCATGTAGAAACTCTGTTTGTATTTTGTTATCCAGATTTCATGAAAAATGCATTGGTGCATCAAATAGTGCATTCTTTCAACTGCATAATTTCAAGTGATGGAAAAAATTTCATATCTGCCACAAAAAACACCAGAATTTTATGAAATTTTGCACCCTGGGGTTTCTCAGGTCGCGGAATCTGAATTTCATTAGGAACGTCATTCCCTGGAGTTTCTGCTTAACTTGTAATAAATCAAGAGACACTCACATGGAATTTTGATGGCACAACTCACCGAATCGTTGGAAACTTGCCGTCCGTGGGTTTTTCGGGTCGCTTATCACGAATTTGTATTACCACCCTATAATATTCTGTATGAATTCGATAGATTCCAGTGCAAGGAAAAAAAAGGTTTGGGAGCAAATAATATATAGGTAGGCATAATCTTTGATGTTTCTGTCTTACAGTTTAATTTTTTAGGACCACTATGAATCATGAATTTCACGCTACGACTTGATTTGTCAGCGTTGGGCATTTCATACACTGCTCAGCAAGTGCATAATAGATATAAACTGCTACACAGTAACACAAATGTAGTGAAAAAGTAAATGGGTGTTTTGTAATATTGTAATAATATAGAAGTATATTATTATATGCTTTGAATATTATAATCAAAGATTTTTAACACGTTTCAACTAGCTTCTTATATTTTTGTCTATTCGGTGAAAATTTTGCAATCAAGTTTCAACCAAGTCACATTGTTTTACATTGATGACCTTACACTATACTTCATCAGTTGTTAAAGGTGGTGCAAGAGAACACGCATGCTATTGGAATGGAGTTTGGGATCGACAAATGTACCATGGTTAATCTCAAAAGATGACAATATGAGAAATACGGAGAGGACTCATATAGTCTATCAAAAGCCATAGGGGACGACTATTATTATTATTTGCTGTGTCACTCTGGAGCGACTTACTGTTGTTTGGTGGTGTTTTCACTTTCCAGCTGAAGGAAAACTCGAAAAATTTACAGCACCACCCTGGCTGGAAAATAAGGGGGATTGGCTGCAAACGACTATCGTAACTAACCAATTCCCCAAAGTATATGAATATACTTGTTGTCGACTTATTTATATTATTTTCTAGTTGAGTTGTTTTTTAAAAATATTTACTAAGATGGTCATGAATTGTCATATTGACGAATAAATAAAAAACCAAAAAAGTCAAGTAATATAATTTTGTCTAAAATTAGTGTTTTGCCCAAACATTTTGGTTCTCTCGAGTCTTGTGGAAACATCTTGAGTCCAAGAATATTCAATTTAACTGTAATTGACGCCAAACTAGGTTCAAGATGTCACAAAATGAAAAAGACGCTTTGAGACGAACCAGCAGGTTCAATGCAGGAATACGTCCTCTTAGATACAGTCCAAATGAAGAAGATACCATTGCCTCCAAAGAATCCGCCAGATCTAAAAGTTCGAAGAGTTCAACAAGTAAAATACTGAAAGAAATAGAATTGAAGAAATTGGAAGCTATCAATAAACTACAGGAAGAATTTTAACAAAAAAAGCTACAGTTTGAAGAAAGAAAGTTACAAAGAGAAAACCGCCATATCTTTATCGTAAAATTACTTATCTCTCTGATATTCACAACATTAATATAAGAAACAAGAGGTTACTGACTGTTCCATCCTTTAGAACAGAAATTTTCAGACGTTCTTTCAGCTACCAAAGTCACTTATACAGTGTCACCATTAAAGTCCGCATCATATGGGATTTTTTTTTATTATTCACTTATTGCAAATTTAGAGTTCGTGAACAGTTTGTGCTTTGAAAATAATGCAAAATGACGTTCACGATTGTTTTCTATCTATTGGCTACACCTGTCAAATATGACATTTTTTCAAAAAAATTCAGAATGTCTCAATATTTCGAAAAATATTATATGAAAAAGTTGTTTATTTTTCAGTTTTCTACCCACCTACCAAATTTGAACCAGTTTGAAAACTTTTATTTTTTTCGCGTTTTCTTAACCTTACACTTTTTCGGATAATTTAAATTTGATGAAATCTGGAAAAAACAGTTTAGATGTAATACACTCATCTGCTGAAAGAATTTTTTCTGTTTATAAATATTTCTAACTGGATAGTTTCAAAAAAAATACAAATATGCTAAGAAAATATCATCATACTTGATGCAAAGTGGCTCTAGTTTCAATATTCCATAGCAAAATTTGCTTCAATTATTTCAGTGAAGTAGAAAATACTTTAGGTCTATTGGTTTAGAAAAAAATTCAATAATTCGAAACTAGAGCCACTTTGCATCAACTATAACATAATTTTTTAGGCATATTTGAATTTTTTTGAAAATATCCAAATAGAAACATTTTTAAACAGAAAAACTCCGTCCAGCAGATGGGATTATTACATCTCAACTGGTTATTTCAGATTTTACCAAATTTGAATTTTCCGAAAAAGTGTAAGGTTAAGAAAACGCGAAAAAAATCAAAGTTTTTCAAACTGGTTCAGATTTGGTAGGTGGGTAGGAAACCGAAAAATGAACAACTTTTTAATGAAATATTTTTCGAAAAATTGAGAAATAACCTAACATTTTGAATTTTTTTTGAAAAATTTTCAAATTTGACAGGTGTAGCCAATCGATGGAAAACAATCGTAAACGTCATTTTGCATTATTTCCAAAGCAAAAACTGTTCACGAACTCTAAATTTGCAATAACTGAATAATAAAAAAAAGTCCCATATGATGCGGACTTTAACGGTGACACTGTATAACTCAGTTCCACTAGAGCTCAAAAACTCCCGTGTTCCAAAATTTAAGCGAAAATTCAAAGCACACCTCTTGGAAAATCAATAATGTCAATCATTTTTAAAACTCTCGGTGCTTATGTTTAGTGCGTGGGTTGGTAAGCCTAAACGTATTTCATTTTCAATAATTTTATTTCTGTTTCAAATAATTCTTACATAATTCATAACTAATTATAAAACACATCTCTGTTTTTGGGTTGAGTGGAAGAATATTTTTGGTTATGTCTAGCACACGACCAAAAATAAACTCCGCCCTTTATTGTCAATTGAATCAATCACTGATACCGAATGTATGCAAACTTTTTCTTTTACTATAATAAAGACGATTATTATTATCATTTTTATTATAGTAGCTATCAAGGAAATCGGCCTGTAATTTATAACTTCATCTCTATTGCCCGACTTGGAAATTGGTTTGATTACCGCTTTCTTGAAGATGCAGGGAAAGTGACCCTGATCAATGCAATTGTTGATCATCGGTGCTAAAAATTTTATTGTCTCTGTTTGTATTCCATCCATTCCAGGCGACTTTTTATTTTTGAGTGATAAAATAATATTACCAACTTCATCAGCGTTTGTTGCTTTCAAGAAAATTGAGGTTAAAACGTTATTCCTTTCTGGGGGAGTGAAGTTTGGGTCATCATTAATTTTTTCAGCTAGCTTTTTAACAATGTCAATATAATGCTCGTCGAATATGTTTGCAATGGATTTTCCATTTACTACTTTCTATCCATTGTGTTGAATCACGTTAATATCTCGACAACTTGTTTTATATTTTGGACATATTTCATTCACTGTGGTCCATAGACTAACACTATTTTGTGCATTCTGTTCTATATTGTTACGAAAATATTGCAGCTTGGTCGTTTGCAAAATATTTCTAACGTAATTTTTGTAGTGGGTATAGTTTTGTTTCAACAAAAAATTTTCTGGTTCCTTCAATAGTTGTGGGTACATATTGCCTCGGGTACTTGTGGATTTTATGAGTCCATTGGTAATCCATAATTTGCGTTTTTTACTTTATATTGGTGGGTTGTACAGCTTTTTATCTCATTACCTAAGATTTCCATGAGTATTGACATTTTTTGCGTTGTTATCGTTAGTATGGATTTTATTCTCGTATATTAGTTGCAAAGTAGTTGTATAATGATCGGTTGCATTCGTTTGTATTATCATGGGTAGAAGAAGCTCGAAATCTCTGGATGTTTTCACAAATATATGATCTAGACATGTTCTGCTGTTCGTTGTTATCCGAGTATAGTTATTGATCGTGGATATGCATGGTCGTTAAATAATCTATACTTATTATATCATCATCTTTGATGTCAATATTGATGTCGCCAATATAAAAATAGTTTTCCTAACTTCGGCTCTTCCAGCCGGATAACAGACTTATTTCAGGTAATATATATTACACCTAGACAAAGGTACAACAATAGATAAAATGTAAGAGAAATAGCAGTTTTGCAGGCGGTGAGTGAAATAGAAAATTTTTACCTAGGTTCACGATAATCGTTCCGTTTCTACACGGAAAGTTGCACCAAATCTTGATATATCGCATCAAATGGTGTGGAAATAACGAATATCGTACGTTCAGAATTCACATCATCCACATTCCCTATCCAGGAAATGCTGGTCAACAGGTAGAGTTTTGTATAGATTTGAAATGAACCAATTGAAGCAAATTCCAAATTATTTCCGTAATGTAAGATTTTACTGTATGTAATGAATTGTACCTATACAGTGAAATGTGTCTATCTCTGAAATACTTTTTCCGAACCCACTACCTAGTCTCTCTCTATCTACACTTTGTTTTCTTAGTCATACTTGCTTCATATCAATGAAAAGTAGGCAGAATGGCAGCCATGAACCTAAAGGAACCTGGGTACGTCATCATCATAATATTGGTATAGGAATAGCCCAATAGCTCTTTTCTTGTTACATATCTTGTTATAACATTAACGATATGTCTATCACTGACTAGGTAGATACTAAAAAATGTTTGAATTACCTACAGACACTCCAAAAGTGTTCTTTGGGATAACTAACACATTGATTTTTCCGCCACTAGCAACATACCACTCGGCTGTCTCCGTTTGGGATTCGGCGCTGCGTTGCCAATACTGTAGTCAGAGAATATAGTTTATTAATTCTGTGCAATGGAAAAATATTATTAATTGATGCAGAGAGCAGAGTAACCACGATGCACCGATTTGTTCAAAAACATGGAAATTTTCAGTCCGTTTCATGTAAGCAAGTACGTTAAGAAACATTGGGCGGTAACTATTTAGCTATTTAGTTCTAGTCACTTGTCTGGGGTAGTGTTACATTAGTTTATGATCCGACAGCGCTGTAGTTATCGGGCATACGAAACTAACCGAATCAAAACCGAATGCTAACGCCACAGCTTAAAGCTGTGCTTATGCTACACACAGTAAAGCAGGCGCTACACGATGCGTCGAATATTTTCTTCAACGCTGGAACGAACATTTGAGTCAAAAAGTTCGACAGTTGGTTCTACAAACGTTTCTGCTACACGGTGAAACGAATGTTTGAAGCATAAACACTTAAAGCAAGTGTGGTACAAACATTTGCCTCTGATCTGATTTTTTATTTTTCTAATACAATTCAGAAACTCTTGTTTGAGGGAATACGAAATAAAAAACTGTTGCCAATTATAATAAAAAATATACACACCTTTCAAAACCACATGAATTCATTATCAAACCCTACCACTGCTTATGTCGAACGACTCTACGAAACTACGAGTCGTGTAGCAAGCAGTGCATCAACTCCACGAATGTATTCCTTCCAATGTTCTAGGAATTTCTTTGACTCGGGTCAAAAATACCGACAATAGCCCGAACGTGGTCCAACGCGAACGTTCGTGGCTTGACATTGGTAGCTCGCAGGTTTGAAGGTCGGTCACAGGATGTGACGCACTGTCAAGCCTCCAACGTTGAAGGGTGTTCATGGCATCATGTAGCGCCGGCTGAAACTAGTTATTTTATAGTTGCAGTTTATCATAATTTCGAGTACTCAGTAAGTCATCAATTTGTCAATGAACCCTAACAGGCTGGATCAATTTTATGTTTGTGCTTCCTACATACTGGTAATAATAAGAAGAAGAATATCAATAGAAGAAGTTATTGAAAAATTGAAACATTGGTCTCTTCAAGAAAAACGTACCTGTAGGTAAGTACAACTTTCACCTACAGCAGATCAATTTGCGGAATCTTTAGTGACACGAATTTTTAATTATAAATAATGTATCTACTATTGTAAAATTACCAGCCATTTTTATTTTTTCACATCTTTCCTCGACCAGCTTAGGGGACTCATCAGAAAAAAAGTGGTGGTATTTAGTTTATCTTCTGAAGACGAATCCCAAATAGAGACGAATAAATCCCAATATATAAAACACTAAATAGCATGAATGTATGCATTTTTGTCGGTAATCAATTCATATTTCGCAATCACAAGCACCAAAACCAATCATTTTATTTTATTTTTTTCAGAGCAAACATCACATTTTAGTAACTTTTTTTTTTCAGTTGGTCATTTCATTTAACTATGTATTCAAATTCAAATGTGAGCAATCATTTTCCTTTCTTTCAGGTGCACGTTCAATTATTCAATTTGCGCCTTTACTGAAACTTATCAAATTGTCAAGAATATAAAAGAGAGCACAGAAATTTCACAAAATTAACAGTAATTTGTTGAAAATTTATTTATTTCAAAACCTGCCAGAAGTTTCGATATGTAAAAATTCCGCAAAGCATTATCATTTTGGCTAGAATGGAATGAATTAATATCCGCTATAGTTTCTTGATGAAATATTCATCTTTTCTGCCAATTCTTCTATTTGATATTTCTCTTGTATTTTTGCAGGTCTTCTGGTTTGAAAATCATTAAGAAATGGTGCATTACTGATACTTTTTTAAATTAATTGATTGTCCGTTCTTTCAGGAACATCTGTGCGAGATTGGACGTAAAACCCATGACTGTGTAAGTTTTTCCTTTTCAGATTTGGATTTTGAAGTTTTTCTGTTAAGATAAAAACAAATTTTTATTAGATGCCTTCCTTTCTTATATTTCCTCCATTCAATGGAAATTACTGTTAAGGGAAACCCATCAAGAAAATTGTTATAGATATTTTTAAAAGAATTTTGAAGGGAATAAAAAAAAATTGTTTTAGTCATTTACTCATCATCTTATTACAGATGACTTATATAAAAACCCTTTCACTAAATTATCAACCTAAATGCGTTTTCAATGAAACTAGCTTATGGAGCAACCCACAGAGAACTCTGTCGATGAAAATTACTAAAATGTATGTAGAGAAGTTGATTAATAATCAGATCTATTTTGAAAAGCGATACAAAATTTTGTAAAATATTCACACATTAGAGAGTATTTTGAATTTATACTCTCCATAAGAACAGCTATTTTAAAAAACAAGAACCTTTGCGTAAAATTTTTATACAGTTTTGTGCATTTTGAATTTTAGTTTTGCACCCAGAACTATGAAAAATCGTAATTGTGTGTAAAACACTATCATATTATTATGTATTCTTAATCCAGATCCTCTACTGAGCTATGTAAAAAATCACAAATTTATAAAATTTTCTTGCACAATGTTTCGAACAATTATGGGAAATTTTTGTTCGTGTACATTGTCCAGCACGGTCACGTGATGGGGAACTATGGAAGATTTGATTTTTAAAAACTGTACTTATTGATATTGATGAGTTGAGAAGAACCATAATCACCATCTATCAGGACAAAAATGAGAAGACGGGACATACCCGCGAGCTATTCAGAATCTGAGGAAAATTGTGTTCAGAAGTGCGAAGTGTCGCGAAGAAAAAACTCCTAGGTTATCATGTTGTTCCTAATTGGAAATCTTAGTTATTAAATAGGTATGAGAAAAAAGATAATTGTCAAAAATGCAAATATTCAAACATAGTACCCATGCGAAAAACCAAAGTTGAATGTTGTAACTCTGGCATCAAAAACGCCTTCAAAAATGCAATTATACAAATTTAGATTTTTTGTAAAAAGGTGATTCAAGAATATCCTAGTCAAAAATGTCTAGTTAATTTGGTTTCTGCTTGAAAAAATTTGAGCAAAATTTACAAAGTTCCGTTTTTTTTTCAATAATTCAAAACTAAAACTGCCATAAAATTTTCTTTCAAATAATTGTTCTGCATGAAAACGCGCAACTTTGGCCTAATTTAACCGACCTCGTATCTCTTATAATAATATAAGTTCATGTATTCTGTATTTCCTACATGATGCATGACCACCTGATCTTCGGCATTATTCTCCCAAGGATTATTTTTTGTGTAGGAAACTTCGAGAAAGATGGTTAGGTCAAGAAAAATAATTCTGACATCCTTGAAGCCCAGATTTGAACACGTTCATTCTTGAGAAGATACAGATCGACAAGAACATTAGACAGTCATTAGTGATATCCTTGATTTATGGGAAAAAATTGCAGAATCCTTCGATAATATGAAGCATCCGAGGCCACTTTGAATAAATCAAACTTCAATTTCCCAAATTACGAAAGCTTATATCAGAACTGGTGAAGGCTATTCTGAACAAACTGTGGAATAAATATAAGCAGTTGAGTGTTTCTTGAGTTTATTTTCATCATCATAAATTCTTTCTGTAACGAATCATTGATAATGTTCTCGTCAGAAATTTGTAAATAGGAAAGAATTTATTTTTCGTTCAGAAATACCTCCTATTGAATACATTTTGTTCCTGATTGTCAGTTATCAATTGTCAATCAAGTGATAATATCAGAGTAACGTAAATAACAATATTAGTATTCTGCTATTACATTCTCGTCACATCACGTTTCCATTTTGCATAATAATGTAGTCAACAAAAAATTAACATTCTATCTCCAGAAGAAAAATACTATCCAAATAACGCATCAATTAAAATTTCCATAATCATTTCATATGCAATCACGGATCAAATTGAGCTCAAACTATGACATGCTCCTCCTTTAGAGTCACAACAATATCTTTCGCTACATTGCACTTAATTGTGTTGCCTACCCTGCCATTACTATTCAACTATTAATTTGCAAAATTCTATTTGAATTGATACTGACTGGGGTCGACTATATCAAGTTTAGCACTTCAGAAGTGAACTGGAAATATCGCAATAATGAAGTCAATGGTGTGTTTATGTGAACTGACTGCTGGGGCTGAAACCGGAGGATTTCAAATGATAACAGATCTTGATGATGAAACAGTTACGTGTAATGAAGTCGAATGACAATAGGCATTTTCACAATTACGCTTTCAACTAGCATTATAGGAAAATCATATCATTCCGTTTAAGTCAAGATATTTTCGTACTCAAAGGAAGAATACTCTTATAAGGCATGAAAATACAATTTGGTTGTAGATAATCAGACTCTCTGTTAACTGGCCAAATTCAGACGATATGCTTAGATTTCGAAGATCAGTGATTGTTTCATCTAATATGTCGTCTCTGTAGTCTGAAATTTTTTTTTCTGGATTGAAATATTCTTCATGATGACGTCGTAGTCCATGTTATCTTCATTACGTTCTGTTGTATAATCTTGAAATTGTTCTTTTATCCCTGTATATGAAAAAGGGACTTTGACAAGAAGAGTCATTGGATGTCAGTTAATAAAAAGTTGTTAAAAGTAAAATACAGTTTTGTATCATTCAAGTAATTGCTTTTCAAATTGAATCTAACTCAGCTCTGCAAGTATAACGTTTAAAGCATAAAACATGGTGGCAGCAATGTTTTGAGTTATATGGTATTGCGGTGTACATAGAAAGTACGAGAGCAAACAAGGTGAAAAGCATTACAGCAATCAATTTAAAATTCCGAATAATACAACTGTTCGAATTGATTCTGCAAGAAATCAAGTTGTACCTGCGGTAAATCTGTCTTTGCCATGTCCAGAACCCTTTAGTTTTCAACCGGGTGAATGGGAGCAATGGAAAAATCGATTTCAAAGATTTCTGCGAGGAAGTGGTCTCGACACAGCGTCCCAGGAATGACAAATCGATGTTCTGATCTATAATATGGGAGAACGAGCGGAGGAAATTTATAATTTATTCAGTCCAGCTCCCACGACATAAAACGATGCACTACACTGCCGTCCTAAGCAAAAATGCCGTATAGTAGTATTTATTTGACTATGTTTTATACATTTCGGTATAATTATAGCAAGTCGGACAAAAAACGTATATATAAAAACACATTGAGAAATATATATATAAAAGAAAGTTGACCAATGTCACAATAAACAAAAAATGGGACGAAGTCCAAATTTATACAAACATACATGACATAATAGATAAAAATATAGAATAAAATAGTGAATACGATATGTTGGTACAAAATTCGATAATTTTAATATTTTTTGTTGAGAAAAATATCAATGAAATAAATACACAAAAACATATGAATAAAATGAAAAATACAAAACACGTGTAATTTGTTAATTGGGAATGATCATGTAAGATCAGTCCAGTTATCACAACATTACAGGTTTTCCGGAAATTGGAAATCGAGATATTCTTGTGTGGAGTAGAAACAGTTTGTGAGGAAAATATTTTTTATGTAATTTTTAAAAGTGTTGTTGGAGAGTTCTTTCAGGTAATCGGGTAATTTATTATAGAAATTGAAGTTGAGCGAGTTCTTACGTGACTTTTCGAGTCTAAATTTCTGAGTCCTTAATAGGTTACCAGATCTGGTTGGGTAGTTATGAATGTCTGAATTTTTCACAAGTTCATGTTTCCTGTCATGGATTTCCAGAAGGGGTAAATGGAAGCACAAGGAACTAACATAATTTTTAATCTTATATAAAGCGGCCTACAAGAATCTTGTCTACGCCCGTCTGTCAGGATTCTAATGGCCTTTTTTTGAAGTATAAAAATTGTATTGACATGTGATGATGCTCCCCAGAGAATTATTGAGCTAGAAATATGTGCATGAAAGAGAGAGAAATATGCTGTCCTGAGAACATCAAAGCTAAGGATTTGTTTCAATCTTCTGAGCATGAAAGTTACACTCGAGAGTTTTTTACTCAGGTACTGTATATGGGTGGCCCATGTTAGATTATCATCAATATGCACACCTAATAATTTTACATGACTGCCCTGGGTTATGTCATGGTGTGAGGAGATGGTCAAATACTGTGTTTTTTCTTGATTTAAAGTGAGTTTGTTGGATTCAAACCATTTTTTGGCTATACATTCACTATCCCGAGCGAGTTTTCTAAGTGTTAGTAAGTCTTTGTTTGAGTTCATTAAGGTGGTATCATCTGCAAACAGAATACATTTATTGGGTAGGATAAAATTTTGCATGTCATTCACATAAATTATGAAAAGTAACGGCCCGAGGACCGAGCCTTGAGAGACGCCATTTTCAATTTGTCCTTCTTCAGACATATTGTTGTTAACAAAAATTATTTGTTTTCTCATGGATAGGTACGAGCTGAATAGCTCTAGGGGAGTGCCTCTAATTCCATATATCTCAAGTTTTTTTAACAGTAAGTCATGCGATACGCAATCGAACGCTTTACTGAGGTCACATAGTGTTAGACTGGTATGACGCCCTTCCTCCAAACCATCAACTGCTTCTGTGATGACCTGTAAAAGTGCTTTAGTTGTTGAACACCCAATCCGGAATCCATACTGTGAATTATCAAATAGATGATTTTTATTAAAATATTCATATAAACGGTGTTACAAAATTATTTCAATCACTTTGGCTGGCATAGGTATGACTGAAATTGGACGAAAGTTATCAAGACAATCAGCATTTCTTTTTATTAATAATGGTATAATTTTTGAGATCTTGAAAACATCGGGAGCATCTTTGAAGCATTCATTGATGAGAAGAGTTAGGGGTGGGGTAATCATGTCTGTATTATCTTTGAGTAACCTACTGTTAAGTTCATAGATGTCACTCGCTGTAGAATTCTTTAGCCATAGGATAACGGGCTCTAGAAAAAAAGAGTTGCTGGGGATTGGTATATTTTTCATGGAAGGTAAGGGATCCAAATTCATGACAGGAAGAGCAGAAATAATTTATTTTGCTATATTACTGAAATATTGATTGAAATCAGTGGGGGATAGACTCCGGTGAAATTTGCTTACGTTATGATTTAAGAAAACCTACAATTTTGTCGTGTGATTCTTCAACTCAGGGTTTGGGAGCTGTTTTACTTCAAGTCGAAAAGGAAGGTACAAAGCCCGTAGCTTATATATCTCGAAATTTAACCACTGCTGAAAAAAATTATGCGAACATTGAACGTGAAGCGCTTGCTTTGACTTGGGCAAGTGAAAGATTGAAAAGTTTTCTGCTTGGAAAACGCTATATAATAGAAACTGACCACAAGCCACAGCTACAAATTTTCAAATCGAAAAATTTCGACGATGTTTCTCCAAGACTCCAGCGTTTCGGGATGCGAATGATGCGATATGACTATGATATTACATATACACCAGGAAAATATCTATTCATTGCTGATACTTTGTCAAGACAACCCATACCATCAGAAGATGACAATGAGTTAGAAGAGGAGGTAGATGCCTACATTCACGCAGTTACACTTGGAGGTATTCACACATCTGATGAAAATGTGATAAATGTTTCTAACTCTCAACCTGCAAGAAACTCAATGAAATTATGATAATAGGATGGCCAAACAAGTCTAATTTATCGTTAGATCTCCAACAGTTTTATTATGTCCGCAATGAATTATCTGAAATAGATGGAATTTTACTCAGAGGGAGTAGAATGATAATACCATTTGAACTTCGCAATATCATGTTCGAGAAATTACATGCTGGTCATCAAGGAATCACGAAGACTAGACGACGAGCCCAACGGACAATGTGGTGGCCCGGGATTTCCAGCGATATTGAAGCAAAAATAAAATCATGTCCTATTTGCATTCAACACTCGTCAAACCATCATGAACCTCTGTTACCAAACAAATTTCCAGACTATCCTTGGCAAGTAGTATCAATGGATCTATTCAAACTCGAAGAAAAGTGGTATATTGTGATAACTGACCACTATTCGAGATTTTTTGAAATTTTTTATGTCCAAAGAATGAGATCTTGTGATATCATAGAGATCTGTAGATCCATTTTTGCATGATACGGTATACCACAATCAGTCTGTTCCGATAGTGGTACACAATTACACAGCACAAAGTCCTCTGAATTTCAAAAGTTTGCCAAAAAATAGGGATTTTGAACATCAGTGAGTAGTCCTCATTTTCATCAAGCAAATGGAGCAGCAGAAGCAGCCGTTAAAGTCGCTGAGAATCTTATAAAGAAAAATATCGAATTGGCCCTTCTCGTGTACCGTAATACACCATTGAAAAATGGGTTCAGTCCAGCAGAGTTATTGTATGGCAGGAAGTTGAGAGACAATCTACCATTTAGCGGTCCACTCAAATTATCCGAACATGTAGTTGAGAGAGAGGAAAAGTACCGATCACGATATAAGAGGAACTATGATGCTAAACATGGAGCAAAAAAATTAAGTAGTCTTCAATGTGGTGAGTTTGTGTGGATATCTGATTTGAAACGCCATGGGAAGATACTGAAGATTCTCAATCCAAGATCGTACATAGTACAGACAGCTAAGAAGGAACCGTTTTAATCTCATTCCGGCTCCGTATATGAAAGAACTTCCAAGAATTGTATCACCTATAGAATTCGAAGAAAAACAAACTGTGGAATCCTCATACCCAATTCTAGACATTGTACCAAATGTTCTTTCCCAAAGAACAGAGGTAAATATATTCCCTCATGAAGGAGCCGATCAGGCTGCAGTAGAATCTAATAGGGGAAGGTTGCCTTCATTAGAACCACGTTCTATAGAAATTTGAACTTCTCGAGTGAACACACGATCCGGCAGAACAGTAGTTAAACCATTGCGTTTCCGTCAAGATTGATTTTGGTTAAGATGTTGTCATCTTGAAGGGGGAATTTGTATAATCATGAAATTGTTCTTTCATCCCTGTATATGAAAAAGGGACTTTTACAAGAAGAGTCATTGGATGTCAGTTAATAAAAAGTTGTTGAAAGTAAAATACAGTTTTGTATCATTCAAGTAATTGCTTTTCAAATTGAATCGAACCCAGCTCTGCAATTATAACGTTTAAAGCATAAAACACGTTTATATGAGCTCTACCTCCTACACATGAGAGTAACAGGTATGCTTTATATTTAGCTGATTCACTTTCCGATCGCGTCGCTTGGATAAACAACGAGAATTTTTGCTTGAAAAATCTCCAGTTGTCTGCGAATGATCCTTCTCAGGAAATAAAATCGGGCTGCTGGATTGTAGTATAAAATATTGATGTACTACATGTTACTGGAGCCCTGTTTGAGTTTACTCGACGGAATATCGCATGCGATTTTTGCACGTTATCGGAGGATACCGTAGAAATGGTATGTTCGAATATCACCAGCCATTATTTCTTTCAATTCAATTATAGAGTGGTATTTCGTGTAAGTGAAATTTATTACAATCGCAAAGCGCTTTCGGCTGTTAAGCCATCATCGGTGCTATACTCGTCAGGTATTTATACAGGAGCAATATAAAAAGTCAACAAAACCATGGTTAACATTGGTTTGATCAGACATACATAAACTATGTTAAAATTAAGTACTTTATGTATACCCTTAAGTATCCTTAAGTACTTAATTTTAACATGTTGTATGTATGTCCGATCAAACCAAGGTTAACCATGGTTGACTTTTTATAATGCTCCTGTACCTGGCGAGTATAGCACCGATGATGGCTTAACAGCCGAAAGCGCTTTGCGATTGTAATACATTTCACTTACACGAAATACAATTCTTTCATTGAATTGAATAGTTACGTGTACACAGCTTAAAGAACATCACATTATTTCTTTCGCCTATTAAATATCAGTCATCAACCAATCATATGTTTTTTCCTATTTGAGATGACCAATCAACACGCTCTATTAGCGACTATTTGCATGGTACACAATAGTCACCGACTATTCAGCATCACTTATCAAGGAACCTTTGCATCTGACAGTTCTCTAAAAATAAATACATCTTGAACGCCAAATAGAATCAATCGTGTTGAAACTGTATAAGTATTTGAAGATGAATCGATTTGGAGAAACCAGAAACGAAGATGGGGTAATCGAGGCTACAATCCCTGACAATACAGTCTCATTCATATGATTGATATAAAGAACTGGATTCAATAAATAATAATCTTCATACATACATGACCTTGATTAATTGTCGACTCTCTTATTGCTGCTGAAGGACCCCGCACTTCTCTTATGGAAAATGGCCTTTCGGTTAAATTCTTTGAAATTTCATTATGTTGTAGTATTCGTTCACCTTCTCAAAAGTGTCCATTGACTCGATTCTATGACTAGTTTTCGAGATATGGGATGTTGAAGTTTCAAGTGGCCAATTATATTTAATTATTTTGTACGCCATTAGAAGATATATTTTTTTCTTCTTGCAGACACCAGCCATTTAATTCCAAACAGTATTCTGTTGATTGAATGAAACCTTTTATCAATTATCTTCAGGGTAATCTTCAAAGTAAAATAAGCCTAATCGATTACCAATATTTTTTAGGCCATCAATAATATTTATCACTGAAACACTCGGTGAAATATGTATCAGAATATGTTAAACTGACCTTCATCGAAAATAATTCACTACTTGTAATCTCATACTGGGTGATTCAAAAATGTTGACCATAAATGTCTCAGTATTTTTGAGTCGTACTGTATATTTCGAAGTGGGTACGATTTCTGAAATCTGAATATATACCAATTTGAAAAAATACATTAACTGATTGAAAAAATTAGTGAAATAAAATAAAAAAATATGGTTTTTTATTGAAATCAACCTACATTTCAAAATTTCATCGGTTAAAATGTTTAATTGTTCATCAATATATCGAGTGATATTTCAATCGACCTCCATTTTATTCACCTTCCACGGCTACTTTTCGAATCATTAGTCGCCAAAGTTACCAAGTACTCAGGTTTGGACAAGAAAACATTCCAGAAGAAACTCGACTGAATAAATTATTGTAACAAATACAGCAAAACAATTAAAATATTAATGTTCCACAATTTGAAATTTATTGAGTTGGTATTTGTATTGAGGTGGTATTCGTATTGATGGTGACAAGTAGGGCGAAATTCCATCTTCTACAAAGGGACCGAAAAATATCTTCTTCCTAGACTATTCAGTGGTCGACTATTTCAGGTACATTGACAAAATTTCTTGGTGGAAGTCGATTCTCAGCATCAGCAAGACACAGTGTCGTTGATGGATATCGAATATTTCGTTCATGCCTTGCATATTCAAGAAACCACAAAACACTTGCTACATGGGCGCAAGTACCTAACGTTCTTGATCCGGACTCACAAGGACAGTAATACCCACTTACTGGAAGTTCTTCATTATCTCCTTCATCATTAAATACTACCCACAACAAGTATTTAGTTTTATTCCAAAATCTTGAATGTATTCACTTCTTACCTCTGTAGCTTATCTTGAATATATGCCACTGATAAAAGAACATTCCTTTCAGGTCTTTCAGTTGTTGTGAACTCAAGTGAGGAATTTCAGAGACATGCAGATGATTCAGAAGAACCCACCGACCAAATTTCAAATGAAGATTTTCAACTTCAATACGGGGTTAAACTATATTCACCCGCTGTGAGTTTTTCAGTATTTCTCTGCCCAACTCAACAGTTCGTTACATGTTTATTGGAGGATGAAATCGATTGATCAAACCACCAGCAATGCGCAGAAAGTCTCCTAAATTATGAGCATGTATCGTTGGCACTATCCCTTCAAAAAAATTTCGAACTGACTTAAGATGATCATTTCTGAACTACCTAGTCGTTGTTATCAAACGTGGTCTATATGCGTCGGTCGTCGTTAGTTGACGTTAGCCACGGTTGAGAAGGGGCGGCATAAGATAGTTGATACCAAGTTGTTCTAAGGAGGTGTTGAGTTTCGATACCCTCTATCCACTATCAAACCAATTTCTTATGTCATTGACGTCTTTTCAAGTTCAAAATGCAAAATTGAAGTGTCATTGTTTTGAGGATCTGAGCATTGAACCTTAATCACTATTGACATGTTTCATGTGATATAACGAAATAGCATATATTGATGAAATTGCAATGTTCGCTATTATTGCAGAAGTAATGGATGATGGGTGCCGCAACAGAACAGCGAAGACCATTCCTTTGAATCGCTTAAATGCATTCAAAGTTGGAGACAATTTGTTAGAATGTTTTGTTTATCAAAATAATTAATTCGTGAAGTAATTCGAATAGTCTTTCCCTATGAGGATGGATGCAGAGAATAGCTATGAATAATGAGACAAAAGTTACTTTTGTCTAAATAGGTCGGTATATGACAAAATACGCTCATGATGGTTTCAGAAGTCTTCGATAACATAACACAAAGAATGTACCAGAAAAGTTGGCAACGTGCATGACGCGTCGCCATCATCATCAGTATAACTCGAATTCAATATTAGATTTGTCTCTACTCGATCTCGACTGCGCCATGTAATAGTGGATTTTGGGAACTGTCTTCAACTCGATGAAGTTTGGATTAATTCAACTGTAATTAAAAAGAATTCTCCAAAATTATACGGCCAAAGATTTTGGTGTTTACGAAAATATTTTAATGTTATCCAACGCTCACAAACAAAGATACAAATCAGATGAACCGGTGAAATCTAACAGCTCATGGAAATATCGATATATTAAATCATTGCCGTTTCCACCTAAAAGAAGAAGGAATTATCAGCAGTTATCCTCATCTGAGGAACATATTGAGCATCATATTAGAAACACTAATATTCATACACCCAGCTATACAGATAATGATATTGTGATGTGATGATTGTTCCTCAAATTTTTCCAGGGGCCAAGGTTGGATGCAATTCAAACCTTTAGCTGAAATTATGTTAGATGATGTTTTCGATATAATCTCCTCGATTTATCAATCCAATTCCAGCGGTCTGAACACTGATACATTCTGTTTCGGTGTGACATCTGTCAAATTACTAACAGGAAGGGGTAAAAGGAGTTGTCAATAAAACACATTCGAAGAAGAGTGTCGAAAAAGACAGGGCATTATCACCATCAACAATACCGATGGTCTATGTCTACTACGGGCTCTCGTCGTCGCGAGAGCCCATGTAGATAAAGACCCCGCTTATAGAACGGTTCGTGAGGACACTGGAAAAATTCAATACCAAAAGGCGTTACAGTTAATGGCGACTGCTGATGTTACTATTGCTACTCAAGGAGCCGGTATACCCGAGCTCAAACAATTTCAAACTCATCTTCGGGGATATAAAATTGTATTATACCGGTATGGTAATAAAGGTAGGGATGTTATTTTTGAAGGGGACGGTTTAGGGCCCTCGTTGAATCCTCTGTTCAATGAGGGACATAACAATGTAATTATTTCACTCACAGCTGCATTCTTCTGCGGTTATTACTGTGAAAAATGACATGTTCCATACGACCATAAAGCAGAGCATAGGTGTGGCAGTACATATCACGGGTGTCGACAATCTCCTGTTTGTGACAAAGGTGAACAAAGGATTGTGTGAGACAAGTGTAAAAGATTTTTCTATGGGCCAATATGTTTTGATAATCATATTGGAACTGAAATATGTGAGAAAATCCGTAGATGTGAAGATTGTTTCAAAGTCGCTCCTACCGACAGAAATCATACCTGTGGAGAGATCTATTGCAAAATTTGAAATTAACATCAACCCGTAAACCACTTTTGTTACATTCCGAAAAACAAAGATATTCTGTTTATTTTCTATGAGTTGGAGACGAGGCAGGGAAAAGTTCAAGATGATGTTTCCCGTCTACACGAACTAAGTCTGTGTGTGTGAGGCAATGTTGTTCTGATTGCATTTTAGCCAAGGATTCATGGAATACGTGATGGGGCAGAGATTTTGTCTTTGAATATAGTCATTCTCGCACATAATGGTGGTGGGTTTGATCATCAGTTCGTTCTGAACTACGTTCTTACAAAAACCAATTTGTTGCCAATCTTATTATGAGAGGAATCAGATTTCTAAGTCTCTAGGCAACGTTAAATTTCTTGATCAATTAATTATTTTCATATGGCCCTCTCCAAATTTCCAAAGGCTTTTTGAATCTCCGAAATGCGAAAAGGATTTTTCCCACACCTGTTCAACCGCCTAGAGAACCAAAATTACAAGGGTCCCATACCCCCCGTCGAATTTTACAATCCATACTATTTGCAATCGAAAGACCGTGAAGAATTAATCAAATGGCATAGTGAACGAGTCGCTGAAAGTTAGGTTTCTGATTTTCAGAAAGAAATCATTGATTACTGTATTTCTGATGTTGATATTCTGATTAAGATCAAGTTTCGTCAACTGATGTTGGATAAATCCAATGTGTGCCCGTTTACGGAAGCATCAACAATAGCCTCATCCTGCAACAAGGTATTCAGGCGTAACTTCCTGAAACCTAACACCATTGGGATCATCCCCAAAAGAGGTTACAGGTGCACGGAAAATCAATCGAAAATGGCCATTCAATGGTTACTGTGGAAAGATAGAGAATGGGAAGTCAAAATAATACACGCTGGGAAGGGTCCGGAGGCCATGGTCGGAGGTTTGAAAGTCGATGGATTTTCTCCTGAGAACTAATTAAATATTCGAATTTGAAGGCTGCTATTACCACGGGTGTCCTCGTTGTTTTACGCATCAAAGAAATTAACCACTACATGATGACTCATTTGAGACTATCGACCTCAGGTATGATGCAACCGATGCTAAAATCGAGAGGCTAAATTTTCTAACATATGTAGTCATTGAGATGTGGGAATGTAGTTTCAAACTCATTTTATCGAATAACGAAGAATAACGTAACTACACAAAAAATCACCCTCTTATTGTACAATCACCTCTCAATCCTCGTGATGCTTTTTACGGAGGTTGTACGAGTAATATTGTGGAATATTACAAAATCAAAGATAAAGAAAAGGTAAGGTCTGCTCGCTTTACCCCAGGGTGTGTAAATACGGAAAATTTCCTCTTGTACACCTTAAAGTATGGGTTGGTGCTGAAAGTAATAATATACTTCTCTCCTCGAGCTCTGGATTGATCAAATGTGAAGTACTTCCTCCTAAAGATTTGTTTCACCCTGTTTTACCTCAAAAATCGAACTTTTCTGTTGAATTTGTGGCGATCTAATGAGTCAGAGCGAATGTTGCCATTCTGATGAACAGCGGGCTCTTTCTGGCACCTGGGTAATTGTGGAAGTAGTTAAGGCTATTGAAATGGGATACAAGGTGCTGGAAACTCATGAAATATAGACACATGACACCATTCAATTCAGTGAAGAAGTATCTTGGCTCTTTTCCGAAATGATGAATAAATTTATCAAAATCAAACAGCAAGCGTCAGAATTGCCCCAACATTGCAACACCGACGGTGAAAAAGACATATTGAGGAGTTTTTACAAGCGAAAATGTCAAACTTGAATTTTCCAAAATTGTTGACAGTCCTGGCCTTCGATCACTAGCTAAACTCATGTTGAATTCGTTCTAGGGAAAATTTGGCAGAGGGAATCAAACTAAAACTTCCATTGTAAATAAGCCTGCAGAGTTCTTCTCAATGATGACGAATCCCGCCATCAATATAATTACCATACTCCCTATATCAATGAAGATACTCTTGTTGTTAATTAGTAATGTGAAGATGAATATTACGTGCCTCTTCCTACAGTAAATGTTGTCATCGCCGCTTCCGTCACCACCCTCGCTCGTTTGAAGCTTTATTCTTATTCAGAACAACTGGGTTATCGAGTCTTATATTACGATACAGATTCAGCGATATATGTAGCAAAACCTGGAGAAATCAACATTCCCACAGGTCAATTTATAGGTGATATGACCGACAGCCGTTATTAACAAAAGATGCCAAAATAAAATTATCAAAAAAGAGCCATTATTAACAAAAGATGCCAAAAGTTAAATTGTCAAAAGAGCCATTATTTCATTAAACAAAACAAAAGAAAGATGCCAACGTTACCGCATTACCTATTTACTTTAATTTATTTTAATTATTCCCTTTTCCTGGTGAACGTGTGTGTTTAACCTCCTCGTGGTGTTCACTGGACAATACTCTGTATTGACTAATAAACAAAAATCCTTCACTCCTCTGAAACCTTCCCTCTTCCTCACCCCTTTTTGTAATATTCAGTACTATGACGAAACGTTGAACGTTTTCACGACACCTTGAGGGAACATTTCTGGATAGTAAACTGCAACAGACAATCGAAACGCATGCAAAATGATTGAAACGCATGCAAAACGGTTATAACGCTGGTACACGGTTGAAACGCATGTAAAACGATCAAAACGCTCGAAAAACGATTGAAACGCATGCAAAAAAGCTTGAAATGCATGTTAACGGATAAAACGCAGGTAAACGGTTGAAACGGATGTGAAAGTTAGGTGTGCAAGTACATATGACAAATAGGAAGACGATATGACGTTTGACAGCTGGTAACGCGGTGACATGAGACAAATGTAGGTGACATATGACAAATGTAGGTTAGGTTAGGAGACAGATGAGAATTTAGGTTATTGATGTTACATGACGAAGAAGAAGAAGAGACAAATGACAGGTGTCAGGAAATAATGGTTTAAAACTCGGGTATCTGAAATTGCACTCTGATGCATGTACGTACGCCAAAAAGGTTTGAAACTTGTCTATAATCGGTAATGCAGATCCCATACATGTTGGCTGGTGTGAGGTTAGCCCCCAACACCTGTCTGGGTCCAGAGGTCATGTCTGGCCGGGTCGTCGGGACCCGTACTTATTTAGAATTTGTTTATAATTTCTTCATAGAATACTTTGAAAGGATCTCTGCCTAGGCCATGCTGTTAACGAACAATTATGATAGAACCTACGATAATTCTTTGAAATATAAATCCTTCCGAAGTGCATTGTTTCAATGTTTTAATGATTCAGAGTGATTGCACTAAGTATACAAGGTGTTCCAAATCAATTCGGCACCATTCTCAACTCCGTTATTATTGATGCTACTAATTCGGTTAAATGGGCAAACTTGTAGCATTTTTAATGGCCTTCTCGATGCCGAAAACAAAAAAAAATTACAGTGGCGTTTTCAGAATATTTCATAAAATGATATTTCTTTCAATGGAACACCCCATATTTTTTCATGCATTTCGATTCGTAATAACATTCTCAACAACAAATCTCATTTATAACAAACGAATTTGATAAAGCGCTATAAAATATCGAGTAAAGGTTCAAAAACACCGCCTTCTTGTTGAACACATAGTTGGGACCTTCCATTGACACTACGTGTGGCATTCAACACAGTACGGCCATCAATTCTTTTAATTATAGTTTCAATATAATTGTTCAGTTCATCTTCATTATTATGTTTCATTTTGTACACCTCAGTTTTCAGAAATCCCCAAAAATAAAAATCTAGAGTTGTCATGTCTGGTGAACGAGGTAAGTGACCATTTGTAGCAATCCATCTGTTTCCAAAACAGCCTCGCAGTATTCTTTTTACGCTACTGGCATTATGTCCTGCTGAAAATGGATCATTTGACGAGCCTCCAGATCAAGATCATCGAAAAACTCTTCCAACAGTCTTGTTCAAAGAACCATGGTAGAAAAATGGACCGATAATTTTGCCTCTAAATAGACCACACCAAACATTAATACTAAATCGTCTTTGCGGATTGTGGGGATGGACTAGAAATGGATTATGTCTACTCCAATAATGAAAATTCTCTTTATTATACATCCCATGATTTGGAAAATTACCCTCATCGCTCCATATAATATTTCTATAGAAGTTTGGATCTTGTCTGCATTTATTCATAAACCACCGACAAAACCCCAATCGTCTCTCAGGATCACCAGCTTCTAGTGTTTGCACTGGTCTTAACTTATAAGAAGAAAACTTATGTTTCTTCAGAATTAGTTGAATACCAGACAGTGGAACAGCTATTTCTCCAGATAAATCTCTGATGGAATTATTTGGATATACCTCAGAGTAGGATAAAACGTCAATTTCCGTATCTTCAGGTATTACAAAACGTCATTTACTTCGACTCTTCTCAAAAACTTTTTAAATTTTCCTGAATCGACGATGAAGCACAGCAAAAAAACGCCGATTAGATAATTCACGATCGGGGTACGAATTGCTGTAGTGTTGGAGTGCTCTTACGCTATTTTTTTGGCCTACCAAGAAGGATTCTAACAGACCACATTTTTCTTGATGGGAAAACGGCATTTCGAAAAATATTCGAACAGTAGTTGACAGACAATAATTTATGACATTGTCATGATCTACTTGAGAATATTTGACAAAAAGTATTTCAACAAAGTTTCAAGGCAACTTGATTGCTCATAATAATTATGTTTTATCGAATCAAACACATTTTTTCCAACCACATTTATATGACCCTCCAGTATTTTCTGTTTTGTACAAAAACGGATTCAAAGTTATCAATACAGCAGACATACTTTGATTCACAAAATAAATGTGGCTAGTGGACTGGCTTTAAGATAGAAATTATCATTTTGTACATTGATACCAAATACGGGTTTCACGAGTTTACATCCCAGCGCAATTTTTTCTTCTTACTGTCTAATTTTGCTATTAGTAACAAAATATTGTCATTCGTATAAGTACCAAAATTGGGTGTTTGGACAATCATGAGATTTTATTCGCCAAAACAAAGAAATTTTTTGTACTAGTGAAATAAATAAATATTTCCCCATAAGTCGCTCATTTTCCACTTTAGGGAGAAAGCTGATATGAGCTTCGTTGTTGAGAATGTTATTACGAATCAAAATGCATACAAAATATATAGTAGTAGTATAGTGAAGAAATATCATTTTATGAAATATTCTGAAAACGCGACAGTAATTTTTTTTTGTTTTCGGCATCGAGAAGGCCATTAAAAATGCTACTGGTTTGCCCATTTAAGCGATTTCGTAGCATCAATAACAACAGAGTTGGCAATGGTGCCGATTTAATTTGGAACACCCTGTGTATATATATATATATATATACCGGGTGGCTACGGAAGTATTGCCTACGGAATATCTCAGTTATTGTATGAAGTAGGTTTGTGAAATTTGGAGCGTTTCTTTTTGCTTTATTCAGCATTCAATTCCCTTTCTAATGACATATCACAAGTTGGTATCTAACCAGAAACTAGATCAGAAAAAAATTATTATTGAAATTCACCGAGTAGGCCGTGGAAGCAAAATGAAAGCCATAAATTGAAAAGTTGGCTATGGAAACCATACGTCACTTGATAACAGTTGCTACTACTGTAATATTTTATTTTCATTCGTCGGCGTTATAAAAAGTCGCAAAAAAAATATTGGAAAAATTGGGAAAAAAACAATACTCTGTAGGTAAATAACTTAAATAGGAACATACAACTTCTTCTTGCCTGTACTATTCAGCATAACCATTCCTTTCTAATGATATAATAGAAAGTAATTTTTTTAAATGAAATAACAAAAAATCCAATTATTATTATTCAAATAACAAAAACACAGATTTATCGAAAAAAAAAATTCAAATTGATAGGATTAAAGATAAAATTAATTCAAAACAAATGTTCGAAATGCATTCCCTCAGCGTCAATACATTCATTGACTCTGGTGATATTTTCATGTAAAACGTTTCTCAACATTTGGGGCGTGATATCTTGGAAAGCTCTACGAATTTTTACTTCCAGCTCATGTAGAGTTGTAGGCTTTGTGGAATACACCCTATTTTTAAGATGCCCCCATAGAAAAAAGTCGCACGGAGTAAGATCAGGTGACCTTGGTGGCCACCTGACTGGACCATGGGTTGTTATAAGTCTCTCTTGAAAGCGATTTTGGAGATAATTTCTCGCTATTCTTGAATTATGCGGAGGGGCGCCATCTTGCTGGAAGTACATTCTCTCAGTTATTTCCGCTGGTAGGTTGTTAATGAATTCCGAAATTTCATTCGTTAAAAAATTAAAGTATCTCTCTCCGGTTAGTTGGACTTGAAAAAGAATGGGGCCAACAATATGAGTTCCAACTATTCCTGCCCAAACATTCACACCAAATCTCTCCTGGAAGCCACCTTGTCGAAACCGATGCTCGTTTTCTATCGCCCAGTACCTGAAACAAAAGACCGTTCACACTTTTAGCACTTTACACTTCGACTATCGACAATAATCCAAATAAAGTACAGTACCTACCTGATATTATTCCTGTTAAATAATCCATTGTTGGTAAATCTTGACTCGTCCGTAAACAAGATATAATAGTTAAATAGGTGATTCTCAGCACTTTGTCGAAGAAACCAATTACAATATTCCAGGCGCCTTTCACCGTCATTTTCATACAAATGTTGATGCAACTGATACTTGAAGGATTTAAATTGATGTTTTTTCAAAATTTTGAGGAAATTGTGCTATCATATTGTACTAAAGCTAATGCATTATTTTCAGTTTCCTCATTAATAACAAATGCTTCTTGGTCTTCGTGAACATCAGGCTCAGTTCTTAATTTTTCTTCAAGCCACTGGGAATACCTTCTTGACGGTTGCTGCCTCCCTGAATATCGCTCTAAATACAATCGTTCAGCGGCATAAGAATTTTTTAAACATTCACCATAAATGAGAAGCATGTCAATTTGTTCGGTTCGTGAATAACGGGGCATTTTTTGAATATTCCACTAACTGATTTCGATTTCCAAACCCTTTTAAAATGGCAGAATCAAAAACACTAATTCGAACGTCAAAATAATATGGATAGCAGCGTTCGTGAGAGCTCTCGTTCCTTTTTTGTTTCATTCCAAAATACATCTTAATCAGTCTACTTGTTAATATTTTGGTTTATTATTGCAATGGAATGATTATTCTGAATAGCAGAAACATCGTCCATAGGTAGATATTAGAATATCTATGGACGATGGCACAGACCAAGTACGTTAATGTTCCTATTTAACCTAGAACCTACAGGATATAATTTATCATTCCACATTATTTTTAATGTTATTTTTGCGTATGGCGATAATCTGTTTTGTTATTTGAAGAATAATAATTGGATTTTTTGGTATTTCATTCAAAAAAATTACTTTCTATTATATCATTAGAAAGGAATGGTTATGCTGAATAGTACAGGCAACAAAAAGTTGTATGTTCCTATTTAAGTTATGGACCTACAGAGTATTGTTTTTTTCCCAATTTTTCCAATATTTTTTTGGCGGCTTTTTATATCGCCGACGAATGAAAATAAAATATCACAGTAGTAGCACCTGTTATCAAGTGACGTATGGTTTCCATAGCCAACTTTTCAATTTTTGGCTATCATTTTGCTTCCACGGCCTACTCGGTGAATTTCAATAATAATTTTTTTCAGATCTAGTTTCTGGTTAGATACCAACTTGTGATATGTGATTAGAAAGGGAATTGAATGCTGAATAAAGCGAGAAAAAAATAGGGTTTCCATTTAAAATAAGAAAGTTGATGTTACTTCCGGTCAGACCGGAAGTTAACTTCGATATGTCAATATGCTCAAATTCTAGCTCTTATGTCATTATATCGACGCTTCAAATTTCACAAACCTACTTCATACAATAACTGAGATATTCCGTAGGAAATACTTCCGTAGCCACCCGGTATATATATATATATATATATATATATATATATATATATATATATATATATATATATATATATATATATACATATATATATATATATATATATATATAATTAAGTAGGAATTCTCGGGTAGCGGTCTGTTGAACAATGAAACTCATTCGATTTAAATCTTCAATATTTCGTCAACCTTTATTGACTTCTTCAGGAAGAGCTACAATTAAAAAGGAATATAAGTTGTTGAAGGACTACATCAAAATAACATGATAACTTACAAAATTCACAGAGTTAGTTCTAACCTATGGAACATTTGGGAGGACAATTGTTATTCTCCGCTGCAGACTAATCGCTTAATTTACCTGACTGGAGTGTTACTATGGTTTGAATAAGGATTCGTTTAAATACAATGGTGTTAATTAGTGTAGGTATTCCATTGGCACCAACTGTCAAACTACACACAACGTTGAATGGAATTTAAAATATTACAATATATACTACTAAGTTGTCCTGTATCGGTTTTGTAGTTAACTGTGTTAGGATTTTTGTTGATATGGACCATCTCAAGGAATAACCTGTTTTTTTGATTGCTGACTCTGTCTAGAATTTTTGGATTTGAATAATCAAACCGGTGGCCTGTTTTCTGGGTGTGGTCGACTGCTGCACAGGAGTTTTTTCCCAATTGGGCATCACTCTTGTGCAAAGCTAGCCGTTGTTTTAACACTCCAGTCAGGTAAATTAAGCGATTAGTCTGCAGCGGAGAATAACAATTGTCCTCCCAAATGTTCCATAGGTTAGAACTAACTCTGTGAATTTTGTAAGTTATCATGTTATTTTTATGTAGTCCTTCAACAACTTATATTCCTTTTTAATTGTAGCTCTTCCTGAAGAAGTCAATAAAGGTTGACGAAATATTGAAGATTTAAATCGAATGAGTTTCATTGTTCAACAGACCGCTACCCGAGAATTCCTACTTAATTAATAGAGTTCGGTCGAGAATACTTTGTTATTATATATATATCTATATATATATATATATATATATATATATATATATATATATATATATATATATTTTCCACCTATTCCACCGAAAAAACTCTGCAAACCAGGATCATCCGAGAAGCCCTTGAGATAGAGAAGCGCCCCAATTGCCTCAACACTCGCGACGACGGACATAGACTTCCCTATACCTAGAAGCCTCTCATTGCACGCATCAACCAGCGCCAACCAAATTCCCGCACACAGCTCATCTAGCGCCAACTCAGTTCCCGCCCATAGTTCACCTCGCGCCAATACATTGCACACGGCCATTACAGCCATGTCCACTATAAAGACAGTTCCTCAACCCACAATTTCTCAGTTCTCTCGAAGGAGTAGGCAGATTGAGACCTTAGAGAGAACCAGTGACGAGACATGGGGAGTAGGCAGATTGAGACCCCGACGTCAAGTCACAAAAACCTAACGTAATTATACCTGAGGAGTAGGCAGACTGAGACCTCATCGTAGAATCACGTTTCAACCCTTCATTAATTTTCTATATATAGATTCATGGGTTGACCTACTGGGGGGTATTACTGTACATGAAATAACAGAATCATCAATATTTTTGAACGGAGATAATCAATCATTGTTGATGAGTATTGCGATATGCGCCGGGTAGGAGAAGTAATATAATTTGAAATGTTAAATGAGTCCGGTATAATAACTATTCTCTGAGTAGTCTTCTGAGTTCTTATCTTGAAAATTTATATTGAAATCATCAACTAAAATATTTCTTGATCGGAGGGGCATTTTTGACAGATTTTTCAATTCATTTAGGAATATATGAGTATCAGATGTTGGAGTTCTGTAGATACATGCAATATAAAGATTCAATTTTCTTGAAGATGCAATAGGCATTTCAAATTGTTTTTTCTCACGCATATCACAGTTCTCCATAGCCATGTCAAGTGACATATTTAGAAATGAGTTGTGCACAAGAATAGCCTTTCCGCCATGGAGTGAATTCATTCTAAAATAATTCAATACGATGCAGTATCCAGGAATCTCAAGTAGCTCGTCAGGTTTGAGCCAGTTTTCAGTAAGCAGTACTAATTTTGTATAACCTTGCTGTTGAAGCAATATATGGAGTTCATCACTTTTGTTACGCACAGGCTGAATGGTAAGGGATACAATGGATGTAAAACTGTTATTAGAGGCCTGGTTAAAAAAAAGTTCTTTCTCACCATCGTCGTCACTACCATCACTGCTATCACTACTTCAGCTATTGAAGACTACTATAATTATAATTATTATTATTACTTTCTTCTTGATTCGTCATATGGAATTTCCCATGTGCCCCGCTGCTGAACCATTCTTCCACGTCTCTTGATCTCTGAGTCAATAACGTTTATCTTTCAGCCTCTGATAGAGTTTGTTTCGTTACTACATTTGGAATTGTTTTCAATGAAAGTAAGTATTGCTTTACTCAGAAACCATTTTCCAATGCTGCTAACTCGGAGTCTATTTCTCTCATAGTTTGTCCGTCTCAAGATATTGAATTTAAATTGAACTGGATTTTTGTGCTCGTTATCATATCTGAAAGGGCTTGGTGCTTATAATAATATCAGTGTTATTATGAGTAGCAAGCTTATTTACTATCCTATGATACATTCTACCTGCCATATTATAAGTATATCTGATTCCATGTAACTTTTTGATTCCTTCACGGCAGTCTCTGTTAAAAGCCCATTGTTGATTGTAGATTATAAGGAGGCCGTACAGGCTGTGCAGTCTCACAAGCAATTCGACCTATAAGTTCTTTTGTGCTTGACCCTTGACCAATGGGTTTTGAGAGCCTGAAATTTGGTCCTGTAACGCCCACTCGAACCCTTTCATTCATCTTAGATCCATATGTGTTCCACATTGATACATCTCCCCCCAGTTGTGACCCGTTCTCTGTGCATGTTTGATGACTGTTTATGACCACTTCAAATTGCAATTCGAAGTCGTACCTAACTGGCATGAAATCTGTCGGTTTAGACATGACTTCTAGGAAAATGTATTCCAAAATCTTCAAGTGTCTGATCAGACATCCTTAGAAGCTCATTGCTGCAATTCTTCATTAATATCGATTCTATCGATTGACGTTCTTTTTTTTTGTCTTGAGAGATTTTTTTCATGAGCTCTGGCTACCAGCAGTATTTGATTCATTGTTTTATTTTTCAGAGTATTCATCAGTTTTCTGTTTTTGATAATTATAGCAGCTTCATTTCCTGAGGCTATCGTCGTCGTTTGTTCATCAGTTTGTGTCGAGTTTTCATGTTTATTGTAGGAAACTGTACTTTCGGACTGTGTTGCAACATTTTTGACAAGAAGTTCAGTTCGTGAACTTCCTGTCAAATATATATATATATATATATATATATATATATATATATATATATATATATGTATATATATATATATATATATATATATATATATATATATATATAGTATAGATATAATATATAATAATAATAATAATATCGTCATCATTATTTCATAAAGTGAAAACTTACCAAAATAGTATATTTGAGCTATCAAGCGGAATAAAGGGCGAAGCTCATCGTCTGTAATGCTATGCATCACAGAAAATGTTCAGTATTAGCACTTACAATCAACTAATTTTGTTGCCTCAATACCATATTAAGTTATTTCTCTCCCTGTTGCACTTCTCTCAAAAAAAGTTATTTTTTTTGATGATTCTTTCTATGTGTGCATCCTTCATATCATTGCTTTCTTCCAATTCACACCCAGTTTCCTCCAAAGTATGTTTTCATCAAGTTCTGAATAATCAGGTTTACTACAGCAAGTAGGTAATTTGGAATCCTCAGATGAAGTTTCAACTATTCCTTTTTTTTGGGCACAGCTCCTGTGATATATTTTGGAACAATTGTTGCATATATAGTAGGAAGCTGGGAAAGGTTTTGTTTTACAGCACTCGAAATTTTCCACTAGTCAGTATTTTTTATTTTCTTAGCTTATTTTTCAAGTCCCGACTTCGGTGGCCCTTGTAACAAAAGTCCTAATCCGCCCCTATTACTTTGGTTTATTTATGTGGATGCTGTGAGTTTTTCATAGGTATTTTATCAATTTTCTTTTTATAGTTTTTTTTATGGTGGTCACTAAAACTTTTCATATTGATAAAAAGCGAAATAAGCCTCTTTTCACTTATTTTCACGGCCATATTCGTAACCACGAGACATGTAAAAATAAATTTTCAGCTTGTCTTGTTCAGCACTCTGATAATGTACTTTTTTCCCAAATGATATAAATTTTCGCGGTCACTGTATATATTGTATTTATTCTGCTAACACGCTATAAATTACAAATTCAGTTTTTTCAACTTTGTCTATTTGTTCAATTGAGAAAAATATGATATCTTGTTGTTATGAACACCCTCCTTATTGGTTTTTAAATGAACTGTTGATATACCATGTATATATACTTGCAGTTTTTTCTATTCATTTGCAATGACTCTAAAATTTTGATATTGTAACGTATTTCTGTACATTTTATTCCATTCGAATATACATATTTATTATTATTTTATAATGAAAACAATTAGGACTTGAATCGTTCAACGTCCTGCATATCAAAATCAACTTAAAGTGCTCGGTAATTGTAATGAATAATCAAATGTACATATCATTATTCAATATTCTCCAACGAGACATTTTCTTTTAATCCGCCACTGCTCAGGCCATCAGGTAGGTGTTGCATTTCTCAATCGATACCACTCTGGGGAAATCACCAAACAGGATGGTACAGGACTCCCCTGCTTCTCATTGCCACTCTGTCAACGATTCCACTCCCGTTCGTCCTGCTGCCATATTCCTTCCAGACTCAGTTAACCGTCTAATTATTCCCGAAAGCTCGCTTTAAGTCTATTAAATCTACATCACAAAAATTCACCTTGGACATTTAAAAGCTTGATGGAAGGTTGGAGCGCTAGACAATGTTGCTATCAGGTCTTGCGGAAGAATACACTGAAGGGAGAGAGGTCTCTGAACTAATTAATGCGTGGGGTGTATGAAAATGGGGGAAATATTATGGAAATGTTATCGGCACTGAAAATGATGGATAAGCAGGTGGTAATGATGAAATTAAACCGCTCAGATTCACGAATAAAACCCGATTTCAATATTAATATACAGACGGAAAACGCTGTTGTATTCATTTAAACAGGGTGACTTAAAAAAAGATTTATATTCTGGCGATCGAATAGCGAAAACTGTATTTGAAAGTCCAGTAACGGATCATTTTATGTCTGATACTGATACACCAAGTTTCAGTCATACAAATGAAACTGATACTATGATCAGAGATCGTTTCATCATATAAGATGTCCAGTTTGGTTTTATTCAGACACTGCGTATTTAATAAAATCATCATTGGAATAAACATTATTTCCGGCGTCAACCTCACATTAACCCATTAGATCTCACACAATTTTTTGTTTAGTGTTCTTCAATGTGAACGAAATCAACCATTAATGAACCTTATTATTGGTTGCTTTGTCAGTAATGCATGATTTTTCGAAATTGATCATTAATGACAACTATTAATGTTCGGTGTTTAGTGTAGCCGTAAAGTGCCAGTGTATAGATGGGCTTCTTCTGTACTTTCTTTCAGTTTCTCTGATTCTAACCATTACAAATGTTAATACAAATGTTTTCATAATATCAATAATAGAGTGTAACTTCTGTTCATTTCATTTAACAATCTTCTAATCAAAAATTCCTCTGATCCAACAAGAGTGAGGTCGACTGAAAAATATTGTTATTATAACTTGTATAATATCATGCGATTGAATAACAACGCTCGTTTCGCTCACGCGTTAAAATATTTTGATAATTATTCGTCTTCATTAATACACTAGTTGATCAAATAACTATTTCGTGGTCATTTTTGTTTGACTCAGTTCTAAAAAACAGCTTATACATGCTCCCTTTGGTGAGACATCATCTTATCTTGGAGTTTAATTTTTGTTTGCTCTTCCATAATCGTTTGAGATACATTCTCTTTTGTTACTACTTTGAATTTCGCTTTCCTGATGCTGGATCGCTAGACTTGACTGGGTTTCTTGTCGGAAAATGATTTTCTGTTATATTAGATTACCAAATATACATCGGTCTTGAGTATAATATATTTTTCCATCAATTTCATTTGATGGTTCAATAATTCAAATTTTTACGGGTGTTTTTTAATTATAATATATTTCTGTTTGATTATGTTAGAGAAGACATGTAGTTCGGTCTTACTATTTGAATTCGCAGCTTGTTCATGGGCGTCAAAGAATGTCATATCCGTCTCCTCAGATTCAGGAGCAGCGTTTGGGTTATCACAACACAAAATACGTTCGTTATCGATAACGGTTACATTTTTAAGGTATTTCACACATTCATTAGGTATGTATATTAGATTCACATTTTGGCTACGATTTTGCACGTTTTACACACTTTCTGCACAGACGACAAATCACACGACTTTCCAGTTTTCGCCATTTTTGGGATTCATTGTTCAACTCACCTCATCTAAATTTTCCAAATAGTCAAGAATATCAGTCAAGATCATCTTGAATAGCCTAGTAAGTCATTTATTACTCTCGTAACTTAGGCTATGCCTATTTCTTTATAAATATACCGGGTGTTCCAGTATACATGTTTTAATGGATTATCTCAGCCATTTCAGAAAATAAAAATTTGAAAAGTATATGATCTTCAATTCGTTCAGGGAACCTTCATCTGATAAAAATAATAATTGAAAGTCAATTCTGGTTTGACCGGAAGTCAAAAACATTTTGTGTAATTCAGTTGATATTCGAAGGAACTGATTTTATTTTTAACAAATTGAATTTTCTAGTAATTTCATAGTCCATTATGTAATGAATATAATTGACAATTATAAGAAACATAAAATTATAACGTAATACTATCTCACCGAAAATGGGCTAAATTTGGGGTCGATTCGAAAGTTTATGTCTGTCATGATGACAGAACGCTAAAGAAGAATGACAGATGAGTTCAATAAAGTCTTTATAGCACTCAGCGCAATGAAGAAATAGTTTTTCCACCAAATACAGTTCAATGAAGTTTTTTGCATAAACCTAGAAAGGTTAATATTCTCACTTAAGTATAATCATTATCAATAAAAAAACCTTCAAGTTGAAATCAATCAACAATGTATTTCACCGAACGTCAAACAAAGAATGAATAGTAAAAGAAACAAAAAATGACAAAGATAGGTGGCACAACAATATAATAACCACAGTGCATTCATATTTCAAATACGGACGATGTCAACAAAAGCACGTGAACACCAAACTAGAACAGAGACGCATTAAGCTTGTTTACCGAATGAAATTAATTTGAAAATGTAACATCATCCAAAACCAACCCAGAACTTTACACCAAAACAAATATTCGAAATAAATAATCAATAATGTAATTAAAAACACAAAAATAAATCAACGATGCAACTTCGAACAAATAGCAGTTTCAACAATTGTAACGCAGCCAAGCTGAATAAATCTCTGCAAAAACATTTCGTTTGGTGTTACCTCAGGTTGATGTTATAACGACCAATACCTAGCGTTGCGAGAATTGGCGGTCACGAGGTGGACACGCAGCATGCATGCATTGATCACTGTTTACATCGAGCGTATTTGAAATATGAATTCACTATAAAGCATATTTCCAAAATGTTGACCAACTGCTTCTACACATCTTTCAGCTCAATGGAGTAGTTCACGCGAAGTAACACTTCTCAACACCTCAGCATTGAGGACTCTATATTCATTCCTTGTTTTGTTTGTTAGATCCAGCGGTGTTAAATCTGGAGATCTTGAAGGCCATCTTATCGGTCCGTGTGTGCCAATACATGTATCTCCAAATGATTCATTTAAATTATTCCTTGCCGCTAAAACATTGTGGGGGGTGCACAATCCTGTTAAATATGGATGTTTCTTCGCATGTGTGAAGGAATATTTTCAAGAAAATGAGAAAGTTCATCCCGAAGGAATAATTCTAGGTACATTCGACTAGTTAACGTACGATCGTAAAATGTTGGTACTAAAATGATCCCACCAATCATGCCGCATCATACATTGACTACCCAGATAACTTGAAAATTAGTTTGTCTTAGCCAGTGTGGATTATTTTTCGACCAATAATGACAATTATGTCGATTTACAGTTGCATTATTATGGAAACGACACTCATCTGACCACAATATCAAGCTGATGATAGTACCAAATTCACGTACCGTAGCTAACCAAGCAAGAAACGTAAGTCTCTTCTCGAAATCTGTGGGTAGTAATCCTTGATGCAGATGGATTTCAAATGGTTTGAATTTGGCAATTTTGAGAAGGCGCTGAACTGATGAACGAGAAATACCGCTCTCCTGTTCTATGTTTCTTATACAGATATGGGGATCAACAACCACTCTTCCTCAAAACTGCAACAGTCTGTTCTTCGTCCGTAGCATTTTTTATTTGAAGACAGTACGCTTTCTATGAAATGATCCACTTGTTGCCAACGTGTGAAATACAAAGCGCTTGGCATTCGTCTATCAGGGCATTTCTTTCTGTATGCACGTCGGGCATCCCTACGATTAATTTCGCATTTTCCATAAATCAGTTTCATATCTAATTTCTCTTGATTGGTGAAGTTATCATCATTTTCACGGTTATTCATACTTGAATGTTAGTTTCTGTGGCACGCACACAACTATTGAGAATTATTAACTGTCAAAGTTACAAACAAATGTATTCAAATGTTTCCATGTCACACTAAGGTTTTCATTTTAGAATTATTAATTCTTCCATTATTACAAATTATTATCAAAGCCAAATGAAGATTACACAAAATATCGAAGCCTACTGCTATTCTTTCAATATGAAATTTCAATTGTCGTTTCCTCCTTCAAATCAAATGTAAAATACAAAGTGTTATACATCGTTGGAAAGAAAATTTTGAATAGAAATAAAAATTGCAAAAAAATTAACTGGGTGCTATTTGAAATACAGAAAGTCAGAGTCACTTCCGTTCAAACCAGTATTGACTTTCAATTATTGTTTTTATCAGTTGAAGGTTCCTTGATCAAATTGGAAATCATGAAATTTCCTAACTTTTTACTTTTCGAAATGGCAGAGATAATCCATTGGAACAGGTATACTGAGACACCCGATATAATAGGAATTATTGATATTCGACAATAAACCAACGAATTGAAAATGATTGATTACAATCTAAACTTTTGGTATTGCATTCGGAAATCCGAATCCAACTGAATTTAGATTGATAGTAGCTTGATGAGAAATTCCCGACAGATCTCCTATCATCCAGGAAAACGGAGGAATTGTAGAAATTTCTCTCCAAGACGGCTTCGTTCTGGTCCTTATCGATTGGATATATTTATATCAATTAAACACTGTACCTTGCAGTCAGAATACGAAACAAACTGTGCTCATAGCAAACTATAACTACAAATCTATATTTTGGATGTTTCGTTATACTTACTATAGTATACAGGGTGGCCCGACGAAAACTTGACACGCGAGTTTTGTGTAACAATATCGTAGATGTGACAAAACCCACGGATGGTTTAGGGGGTGATATTTTGTTGTCATATCTGCAGCACTGTCACTTCACCATCAAGCAATGGGGTGAAGAATGCCTGAAAGTTGAATAGGGAATAGGGCTCGACTGGCACTTTGTTTGAGAGCTCGTTCAAATTTCTAAATAGCAAGAAAGGAAAACCAAAGTATTTTCCGGCATTCATCAACATACGTTTGTTTTCATGTTGTGTTTTGTGAAATTGAGATGAACATTTTTTTTATATTCTCAAACAGATTGGACGCGTTTTTTATTTGGATTATTTTCAGAACGATTTCAATTTGAAATGAAGAGAGGAAGGTCAGTACATTCTAAAAATCGTCAATTACATACAAACAGAATGGAATTTATTTTCGAATGCAAAAAAATTAAAGTACAGCTTATGTTGGACAAAAACTTTAT
Organism: Chrysolina americana; assembly: GCA_958502065.1. Classification (NCBI taxonomy): domain Eukaryota; kingdom Metazoa; phylum Arthropoda; class Insecta; order Coleoptera; family Chrysomelidae; genus Chrysolina; species Chrysolina americana. The sequence goes on along the minus strand of OY293421.1, from coordinate 33,139,864 downwards.
ATTTGCAATGAACGTCCACTTAGAGTTAGGACTTGTTTGAATTCATAAACTTTCAGTATAACTACGGTGAAAAAATAAATCTGCATTCTTCTGCTTTGAAACGGCATTTTCATATTTATTCCTCACCATGCCAATATAATGAAGTCTCTTCGTATGGTAACTCCATCCCTGTTAACTTATGAACCGATACAGTTTTGGTTCTGGTTAAAACCAATGACATATTTCGGCTAGACCCTGTTTTTACATTTCGAGCTGCGGTCACATTCTAAGCACAATGTTTATTGCAGCTTGTTTTGCGGTCAGTCAACCCAAAAGTCGGCAAAGCTGAGTTTCTGCTCACTTATCTATTTACCTACAAGCTTTATATGGTTAATATCGCAACAATGTTCCGCGAAACAAACTGCAATAAACATTGTCCTTAGAATGTAAATAAGGGGGTCTAGCCGTAATATGTCATTGGTTAAAAATGGGAGTTCATAAACTACTCCTCAGCAATAATAATAAATGTATGTCTTTCGAAATGACTTCAGTTTGCCATTTTGAATGATTTTTTTGTGTGCAAAGTTGGTCCAGTGAAACCTTACACGAAACGTCTTCCAATTTTTTTACAACAAAATTTCAGACTGAAATGTTAATGTAAACAAAATGGCGATCCCTAATGTTAGAACTCTCACATCGAGATCTTTCAAATAGGAAGCATTTATAACGAGCATTAGTAAAATTACCGAATTTTTCTTAGTACCCACAAGAGACCTCTATCCCAATTTAACACATAGTTAATGAAATACACATTGTTTTTGATTATGTCTTGTAATTAAAATTTTTTTTTGAATAGGGCACCTACCTTCCATTTTGATGGACAGAGAGCTTTCGAAGGTATAAAAAAAAATTGATGATGGTGATGATACTGAAGCTAGTTATAATAATAGTAATCTATTCTGAGGGTTCTAACATTATGTACCGCCAATTTGTTTTGAATTAGTATTTTTGTCAGAAATTTTGCTGACATATAGGGAATTGAAAGACCTTTCAAATGAGTTATGACTTCAACAAAATCTTTAAAAAAGGCTATCAATTGCCATAGTATTTCTAATACCAATTGAACTGACATAATCAGTTTCGATAAGGAATTCTCTTTCCAGTTGCCGTCTTGACATAGGCGTCGGTATATTATTTTTGAGTGGTATTGTTTCAGTTACTCATTCTTACAATCATAGCAATTGAGTGCCCCATGTGAAACACACACGGCATTGATTAAGGAATATTTTGAACTGGAAAAATTATTGTGCTTCAGATAACAGGTGTCAAGTACAGCTATCCGAGCATTCATTTCATTCCTCAAATATATTTGATAGCGTCTTTACCAATGATCTGGACGACTAGGGCCACACTACAAAACTTTTTATGATTGTATCAGGAATGCTTTGAAAGTAAAAACACTGGTGGTATGTTTTCCCATTTGCAGGGCAGTGCATATGAACACTCCTCGTAGTGCTGTTATTATACGAACGATTTTGCCGCATCGACTTTGGGCTCAAATTCAACTCAGTTCCTACTAAAATATGAAGGTTTACTACATGGATCTCAGCTCTGACTCAAAACTCAGAAACATAAGCAGGAAGTGAATAATTATTTCAGAATATTCTTGGAAATGTATATTGAAGATACATATCTTTTTTTAATTTTTCATTCTACGCCACTTTATCATTGAATAAGTTATGTTTTAGTAATGCTTGTAAAATAAAACTACAGTCTCCCTTCTTTTTGAAGGGTACTTGCTAAAACAACAAAGAATATTGAATTTGTCCTCCGAACTTGTATATGAAGAAAATAAATAAATGAAATGTTTTTTTTTTGAATAGTTATTTCAAAATTTCGAAATTTCAATATGCATTATGATTGTAAGCAAAACATTTGCTTCGAGAGACCATTGTGTGGTACTGGTGAATGTTTTTGCTATTTTGCTAAGTATTTCTTTAGTACATAAAACGTCTGTGGCTCAGTTTATATCCTGAAGTGTCCTTTACTACTTCAGAACTCAAAAGAAATAATGGTGTACCCAATTGCAGAGAGGGTTGAGTGCGCAAAGAGCAGCTGAAAGGCTCAATCAAGAACATGGAAGGATCACAGAATAATACTAAAGAACCAGTAGTTGCACTCCGGTCGGAAACTTTGATGTTTCTGTCTCACAGTTTTATTTTTTTATGACCACTGCGCATCATGAATTTCACGCTACGAGTGGATTTGTCAACGTTCGGCTTTTCATACACTGCTCAGCAAGTGAATAATTGATATAAACTGCTACACAGTAAGACAAATTCAAGTAAAATATTTGTGTTTTGTAACAATATAGAAGTATATTATTATATAACGCTTTAAATATTCCAATCAAAGTTTTTTTTACCACGTTTTAACTAGCTTTCTATATTTTTGTCTGTTCGGTGAAAATTTTGCAAAAGATTTTTAACTAAGTTACCAATGAGCTCTAGAGCGACTTAAATACTTTGGCATAATATATTTATGATACAATAATAACGATAGTCGTTGCAGACCGATACTCCTACAACGTATGCTGTTACGGCAAATACCTACCTGCCAGGGAGCTCTAGCAATTGATTTCTCTTCTCTGAGCAACATTGCTCAAGTATATAATATCAATAATAATTATAATAAGAAAAATTTGCGAAAAATAAAAAAAAGCCTGGATTTTAGTACCGTTATTTTTGTAAGGCATTAGGTCATATTTGATTATTTTTCAGTTATCTATCATCTTGAGAAATGCCGTCCAAGAATCTTTTGTCGAAAAATCCCTCCTCTGGATGGAAAGTTTTTTTGACCTGCGTACTCACAACTGACGGCACAGTGCGGAAAGGAGTTGTTTCGTATTGCACTATATTTCTGAATATAATTCATGCTGGTTCAAATGACCCTCCCAAAATTGGTCCGGGCTTGTAGTCTATAACGAACATTTTTGAAAATGACCAAAATTATCTGGAAGATTAGTTAATTTGTTATATCAACGAAATTGCGCTCTTCCTGTTCGACAGTATTTAGATCAACACTTTCCGACGGGTCACTAAATTGGTAGGCGAGTTTCAGTCGAATGCCCTCCACGATCACCTGACCAAGACCAGACCTGTATCTTCTAGACTTCTTCCCTGTGGGGGCGTTTGGAAAGCAGAATTTATGTAACTCTACCTGCCTCACTCGAAGTTATACGATAACGGATCACAAATGATTGTCACCTAATAACCCCAAAAATGCTCCAGAATGTACGAGATCGTTTTCAGCAGAATCTATATCATTGCACAGAAGTTGGAAGTGCACATCTCGAGTATTTGTTGAGATGAGAATATTGTGAGATATTAAACTTCCAACATATTATGGTTCAACTCAATTTAAAAAGTTGTAACCCTTGTTTGGAGAATTTCACGGGATTTTTAGGGGTTGTTTATCACACTGTTCGAAGGTTGACGTGACGCTGTTGCAGGTAGAACAACAAAGTGCCCCACTCTAAACTTAAATCCACCTGTCCCAAGTATACAAATTCCTTATGTTAAATTCACAGGAATTTTGAACTTTTACGCGAACTAGGAAAGCATGGACAGTGTTCATTTTCTTGGCATACTCAGAAAGCCGTCGTACTGATGTTATTGCGAAATGTTTCTCAAAGAATGATTCTAACCTTTCATTATGATTTTGATTTTGTTTCAATATCTGTTTTAATTTTTGTTTAGGAATTGAGTTTGGTTTTGACCTGGTTTCTAAAAAGATTCTTCAACCAAACTGATATTTTATAAAAAGTAATTGCTACGAAAAACGCAACTCCACAAACTTCATAAAAAATACACCCTACCCATCTCTTGCTACATGTGAATGCGTCGATAAAGTATAAGCAAATGAGTGATGTGATGTTGGCATAAGTGGAACGGGGCAAAATTATCCGTTGTTAGCATTTGGTATTAAAAACGGTGATCGATATTTACTGAATTACAAGCGATTAGCGTTTGTTTGCACTTGTCACGTGAAACCGGCCATTACGAAATTATGCGGGAGCGGCTTCACCGCAGCTTATACAGGGTGATCAACAAGACAGTAACTCACGAAAATGATTTGTATTTTCCCAAAATCATGATGATGTCAACCTCTAATCGAAAACGAGAGGACTGTAATTGTTGAGAATCATTATTCTTCAATTCAGTTATTGGTACAAGGCAAACACAAAGAAACTGCTAGGTGACAATTTAAAGCAGAGCAAGACTGATGACTAATAAATGTAGTTTCTAAATATTTCAATGTTCGAAGATTGTAGTCGCATACACATGCATTTTTTCTCTACCCCGGTAATAATCTTCAATTTAGGCAAAACTATTTTTAATGAAAAGGTAATTCCAATCGAGAAGGACACCTTACCGAAATTTAACTCTAAGGGAGGCTGCACATCAAGGAAATATGAAACACGAAGCAGGAAACGTATGAAACAAGTTTCATGAAAATAGAATATGGCCAATAGTACAGTCTACTCAGTTTTGAGACGAGGATCGGTTGTAACACCACCAAATTTGACATGCTAATAGTTGATACCATGTCAAATAAAAAAAAAAATTGTTCGCCAAAATTCCGAAGGTAGAACCCAAAAAAATTGATTTGAAAAAAAAATATTTTTTTTTGGTTTCATCTTGGAAAAAAATTGTTTAAAAAAACATGGTTTGAATAGGGTTACAGATCATTCAAGTTTCTACAAGAATGAATCTCAGTAATTTCCTATAAAATGAGCCCGTATTCTCAGAAAACGTGCTTGAACGCCGACATCAAATTTCAGGCTCGTGTTTGCCTGCCGCTGCAAGTTCCGGCGGTACCGAACGTTAAATGTGTCATAACTTTGCTAAAAAATTATTATAAAATTAAAAATGAAAGTGTATTTTGGTCGTGAAGACTTCTACATTTTCATGCAAATATAACATGTGAATAACTGAGTACCTAAGTGGTTGTTTTTACCACATTACATAATCCAATTGAGTTTTTTACGAAGGATGTAGAAATTTAGGTATTTCAGTTATTCCGGAAAAATTGCACTGAAGCAGGAATCATCACCCTCTTTAGAAAGTAGACAATGATTAAAGAATAGTAAGACTGGTCTCACACACGCCAAAAAAAAAACTGGGTTTTACTCACACAACCTGCATGAAAAATAAAGTATGCAATTTCAATCTGGAGGTTTGCACTTCACATTTCTGTTATTGAACTCACAAAAACAACACCAAAATGTGTTATAATTTAAAAAAATTCAGAGGCTGTCCATAAACTCATTCTTTTCAAACTATAGATAATTTTGTCGAACCACGGGATTTTCAGAAATCCCTGACCATCCGAAACGAAAGAAGATGAATTTATCTGTTTATTCCATATATACAACATAGTCCAGGATCATCGAGCCATAATATCTAAGCCAACAATGGCCACACTTTTGAAGCAGTTTTCTCAGTATGATGTAAAAGTGAGTTGAAATTCATTTTAGAGCCGACAAGACATCAAAAATTCTTAGAGTGGATTGGAGTTGTATTGAATGCTGTGGTACCTATGAATTTATTATTGCTTCTCTTTTACAAAAAGTCGAGTGGAAATGTGTCAGGGTGTTGAATTATTGTGGCAAAGAACAAGAGTGTTGTCAAGTGCACATTTTTCTCAAAAAAAGTGATTTGAATTTGTGTTGTAGAAGTTTTTCTTAAAGGAATTATTTAAATTGATAATTAAGTTATATGAATGTTCTCTCCCCAGAGGTATTTGAAGTAAAAATAATGGAATCTTATATATTTTCATGCAGTGATCTTTTCTGAAGTAAACGCAAATATATTAGCTGTGTGCCAACAGATCTGTTTTCAGGATTTTGAAATTTCTACATGAATTGAGAGTACGTACACAAATCATAGAGATTTTTCCGCCCCAGGACAATTATATGAATAAATATTCTCCAATAAATTTTCATGAATAATTTTTTAATTTGTTTGAGAGAATGTTATATAGAAGTAATTGTCGGTTGGATAAGACGGAATAGGGGTAGATTTAAATGGTTGAATCTTAAAAAATGCAATTGTGGGATGTCACACAAAAAAGGGATTTGTTTTATTTGCAATAGATTTGTCCAGGATTGGTGTCTTTTCACTCCAGCAGGGCTGCGGAAACATTGATTTCTGTGAGCAGAGAAAGGGGGTTCTCATACAGAAATCTTGATGAACTGGCGAACGTCAAAGTAAATGAAAAATTTCTACAGATATATACACTCAGGGCTTCAAGCTCTAAGAAGTTCAAGGATGGCAATGCAAAATTTCATAGCCCTGACTCTTGAATTGGTTCATATTCTCCAATGTAATCCAAACTTAGGAACAGTTCAGAAAGCTTTGATTCCTCGCATTGCTGTTTGATCTGTTTCCAAAAATTTATATAAGAATGAAATCGACCGCTTAGGGCAGTTTCTAAAGCACCAAACGAAAGTATTGAAAAAGTGGCAACTACTTGTTAGGATGAAGTTTCGAAAGCAGTTATGAAGAGCCCATGTCATCGGGGGTCAAGAAACGAAATTATTGAAATATTATTTACTATGAAAAACAAAAGCTCTTCATGTCTTCATGGTATGGGGGTGGTTCGTAAAAAAATATAAATTGGACGAGTTGCATGTTGATAATGTGTGCCGGTAGGGGTAATGAATGCAAATTCTTACAGGTATTCAGTAACATCGCTAAATACTGACCGAAGGGCAAACACAGTTCCAGTATTCCGAGACCGTTTAGCGAGCTGAAAAAGACCTTGATCAAGACACTCGTTCTGAGCTATTCCCTTCCGAATGGAAAGTTTGGACACAGACGTCAGCAACGTGAGACTTAGAGCTGTCCTATCTCAGATCCAGGAAGGACAAGAAAAATTCACTTCAGTAAGACCCGAGGTAAACCGGAGCGCAATTGGGGTTTCCAGTCATTTTCATAAAAAAGTGATTTCGATATAGTGCATTCATAAGTACTTTGTGTTCAGTTTTCGCAATTTTTTTTCATCAATTTATCAAGATACAAATTATTGAAAACGACAAAATTAACCACCGAATTCAAAGGACCACCACCAGAAGAGATGGGAACGTGACGTACTTACGCGAGAGATTTTGATTGGTTATACTCGTGATGTTCACCTTGCTGGAGTGCGTTCAGATGCTTTGTCCGGTAGAGAAAAAATGCACGGCAAGATTTTTCTTGGTTGTAGTCGTTGACACAAGATTCATCTGAACGATATTGGGAGATGTCAAATTTTGAAGTCCCAAGTTGAAAACAACTCATCAACCACCAGATTGTGAGAAGTCGACAAATTATGCATATTTCTGTAATATCTTCAATTCTTGATCAATACAATTCTCTCTGCAGTAGATTATTCTCCAATATCTCATTTGAATCATTTGTACACATAAACATACCCCAACTTCCACTTATTACATACTGCAATGCGCATGCGGATCCATTTCTATCAATGCGTCGACAAGGGTAAATGGTTGGACGGATGGTAAAATTTACCGCTAGCATCAGAACGACCCAACTTATTACCAGATGTTTGCATCTGAACGCATAGAATGCACCCGACGTAGGATCTGAACGCATTCCAGATGAAATAAGTAATTCGCCTGACAGCGTTGCCATATCGCAAAAAAATATGATTTACCAGAATATACTATTTCACTTTCTTAAGAATATCATTGGTATATTATGTACCTACCTGTCCCTCTGTTCTAAGTCTTGAAATATCAGCTTGGTAATTTTGGATCATTTATTTTTGATTCGTGTTCATGGAAACTAGTATTTTCATTTATACTCCAAAAAGCTCCTCATTTGGATTCAGGGTTCAGGGAATCCTAATCTGTGGTTCAAGTAAGCAGATATTACAATGATACCAATATACCTTAGTGAATGAGAAATCCAATTCAAATATTAATAATCCCTTGTCGACTTGAATCTAATTGCGGAAGCGTTTATTAGAAATTTGTATGTATGAACCAGTGTTTCTAGTTCAAGAAGCATTAACAATATATAAAATTTTCAGTGTGAAGTGCAAATAGTGGTGCGACTAATTATCAACTTGACAACTGTCCATACTTCAACCTGTCGGTAACTTAACGTATACGTTTTATCTAGAAAACGTGGACTGCGTTCAGATCCTACGTCGGGCGCGATCTATGCTTTCAGATGCTAACGTCTGGTAATAAGTTGAGCCGTTCAGATGCTAGCGGTAAATTTTACCAACCGTCCAACCATTTACCCCAGTCGGCACTTTGCAGTATGTAATGACAGAAAGTTGGGTTATGTTTATGTGTACAAATGATTCAAATCAGTTATTGGAGATTAATCTACTGAAGAGAAAACTGTGTTGATGAAGAATTGAAGATATCACAAATATATGAATAACTTGTGTTATTTCTATTAAAAGCGTTCTAAAGTTAAAACTTCGAAATTTGACATATCCCAATATCGTTCAGATGAATCAACGACTACAACCAAGAAAAATTTTGTTGTGCATTTTTTTCTACTGGACAAAGCATCTGAACGCACTCCTGGTGTATCTACTTATATTTGTAAAAGTTTGGTACAAAATGAGGGATTTTTGCATACTTGATTTTGTGAGATCACTAGAGTTGCAGATGGCGTATGATCTCAGTAACTTCAGAAATGCCATTAATAAATTACTAACAATTAAGTTCAATTTGTCATTACACGTTATTACTTTCTAGATTTTACAAAGACTTGGCAACTACTGCGTCCCTCTCGGCTTTGTCCGCGCAATCCCAAATTTCAGCCAATCGTATTACATGAAGACAATGTCGTCACAGCTGAGGAGCGTTTGAATCTATGCATACTGAAATCACGTATTTAATATTGAATAATACATTAGTTTTTCAAAATTTAGAGTGAGTAAATGGGTAGGACTTTATTATAATCTGCCCTCCATTACGTCAATTGGAAAAAAGTGCACATTTTACGATACGATACTGGACACCCCCATTGCTATGTCACTAGTCGGAAAGTTTTGTCAAAGGAAGGAGTCGAGTTTTTCTACAAATACGTGTATGGAAGATTTCTATTGAGAACTAACCGCAGGTAGCACGCTAGATTGGAAGACTCCGACTTTTTCGAAACACAAATATGAGTTATTAGAAAAGTTACTATTCAATAAAAAAGAATTGATGAAATCCATTGGTAATTTCTCTAATCAAAGAAATAAACAAATGGTTCAAGTTAATCTGAGTAAACAAGAAAACGGCCTGAAGTGTTTTTTCTGCAAAGGTACACAGATATGCTATTTACAATTGCGAAAGTTTTTGAAATTGCCTATTGAAATGAGAATTCAGGAAGCTAAAAATGAACGTCTTTGTTTGAACTGTCTCAGACCAGGTCATTCGAATCAATTTTGTAGACTCAATGGCTGCAAAAAATGCAACAAAAAACACAATACTCTCGTTCATTTGGAACGAGGTTACGAAAAAATTAAGACAGAAGTTGAAGCATCACCTTCTCATAATGAAGTTCATTCGTCAACAACACAAGTAAATGCATGCAATTTGAATTTGAGAGCTCAACAGGCTATACTACTACCTACAGCTATAGTACTGCTGAAGGATAATCATGATAAATTTTACGAGGCAAGAGTGTTTCTTGACTGCGGTAGTCAAAGCAATTTTATTACTATTCAATTTGTGTACGAAATTAGGTCTACCAATCTGGAATTTTCAGTGGAAGGAGTGGGACAATCACTCACTAGTTTTGATCATTCCACGACCGTTAGTTTGAGAGCTAAATTCGGAAATTTCGTAGGTGATGTATCATGTTTGATTATTCCTAAAATTACAGGTCCTATTCCATCAGAATCATTTGAAGGGTCGCAATTGTCTATTCACAATAATATAAGACTGGCCGACCCCAATTTCCATTGTAACGGTGAAATCGATATTTTAATTGGTGCTCGTCATTTCTGGAATCTTCTGTGCGTTGGCCAGATTGAGCTAGGTAGAAATTCACCTTTATTGCAAAAGACCCAGATAGGCTGGGTGGTTGCAGGCGGATCGATTCCGAATGCAAAATACAACTATAGCTATTGTACTGTCTCTAAAAATATGTCTCCCAAAACTAATTCCGATATCGATACTCAGTTAACAAAGTTCTGGCATATTGAAGAGTACAGTTCAGTTTGATGTCTCACAAGGTGTAGTCGCATTCTCAACTGCTCCTAAACAAAATAAATCCGACCTGTGTGAAGTAGTGAAATTCTGCCCGTAAGTTCACAATATTAGATACTCGTTACATCCTAAACCATATTCCTCATATTTCAATTATAAAATGAGCACAAGAAGCAAATTAGATATGAATAATATAATAAAAGATTCTGCTCCAAGACGCCGATTTCATAGGTCAATTGACAAAAACGTTATCTGACAAAATCGAGCAACAACTAAAAGCCATCACCGAAGAGATAAAAAGTCAGAATGAAAGAATAATACTCATGGAGCAAAAACTTGACTCCATCCAGCAACAAAATAAATCTAACAATGTTTGTATATACGGGGTACCCGAGATGATAAATGAAAAAACGAAAGAAGTCATACTTGAAAATCTTTCCAAAAATTCTGTAATAGATCTTCAAGAGGGAGATATATCAAACTGCTTCAGAGTGGGGTCCCCGTCCAATAACAAGAAGAAACCTAGACCAATTATAATGAAGTTTAGAGATCCACTGGAAAAAGTCAAGCTATTCAAAAATTTGAAAAACCTGAAAAATAAATCTATATTCATCACAGAAGACTTAACTCGCGAACGAAGAATCCTTCTGAAGACAGCGAAAACATCACTACCAGGCAAAAAAATATGGACCTTCAAGGGCCAGATTTTCATCAAGATCAACGACACCAATGTGAAGATTTAATCCATGCAAGATATTCAGCAGTATGTACAATGAGTAATAAAAGAAATATCGTTTTCTTTAAGGTTGATCACACGTTTTGTTATTTGGTTCTGTCTTGGATTTTTTTTTTGGTAGATGTTAAAATAACTATACAGGAGCAGTAAGATGCAATATATACCCTTTTCATTTTCTATTTCTATAGACTTTTATTGTTATTTTTTAGTCTTATCCTTATGAAGGAACTCATACTAAATTTTTAGCGTCCCAATATGTTAGACTTTTTGGATTCTTTAGAGAATTATGAGGAGAGGAAAACACATATCTGTGAAAACATAGTAGACAACCTATCTCTGATATCTAATAAATATCTCAACATTTTTCACTTCAATATAAGAAGTATGAGGAAAAATTTTGATGAACTTCTACTCTATATTGAAGAATTCCATCATAAAAACATTGATATACACGTACTATCTGAATCATGGGTTTTGGATGATTTGGAGGCTTTCACGATACCAGGGTTCAATATATATTATAATGATTCGCAATTTAGCCAAAACGATGGGGTTGTGGTTTTTGTGAGATATGAAATTTCTGCCGAGGTAACGACTATAAATTTAACGGAAATAAAGCTAATCAAAATGAATTTTAATATCAGTAACAATTTATATTCCATAACTGTTAAATATAGACCACCCTCAACAAATGTAGATATTTTTTTACAAGATATTGAGAATTACCTAAAAACACTTGCAACATCAGATTATAGTGTATTGATAGGAGACATAAATATCAACTTACTTGATACTGATTCCCTACTTGTTAATAGGTATATATGCCTGATGGCAGAATTAGGATATTTTTCCTATAGAACGAAACCCACGAGGGAATCTCATGGCTTTTCTTCCATAATAGATCACATATTTGTAAAAATTTCCAATAAAGCTAGAATCAGTGTTGATAAAATGAATTCTTACATTTTCAAAACAAATTTAACGAATCATTATACAGTGCTCTTATCCATTCCTTCCAAAATTCACGAAAGAAATCATAACTTTAAACCATAAAAAATTGTCGAATCTATTCATTAACGAAAATTGGCATTCTACCTATGAATCTCAGGAACCAGAAACTGCCTACATGGCTTTCAGTAAAAAAATAAGTGAATTTCTGCAATCAAGCACTCAGGTAAAAATAGTAAAAAATAACAAATTAAATACAAAATTAAAACCATGGATGACTCAAGGGCTATTGAACTCTATCCGAAGTAGAGACTTTCTAAAAAAAATTGAATAGACACTACACCGTGGAAAATAGCCAAGAATATAAGAATTATAGAAATTTTCTTAACAATCTAATCAGGACAACTAAACAAGAATACTACAAAACAAAAATTGAAATCTCTCAAACAAATATCAAAAAACTTTGGAAAAACATTAATGAAATAACAAGCGAAAAACGGCAAATCACCTCGGACTTCATTATCATTGATGAGGAAAATCAAAAAATTACTTCGGATAAAGAAGTCGCTAATTATTTTAATAAATTTTTCACCAGTATTGGTACAAAAATGGCAAATAAAATTAAAAAATCAGCTACTCTTCCTGAGCGCTGTAGCACACGGACCAAAAATACTCGAGATGCAATCTTCCTTCGACCAATATCAAAAAATGAATTGATAAAAATTATATCAGAACTAAAAAATAATACCTCACCTGGTCCTGATAAAATTTCAGTTGAGCAAATAAAAAAGTATCATCTTCATCTAGTAGACCCTTTATGTCACATTTTGAATTTAATATTAAATAGTGGAACAGTTTCATCTGCTTTCAAAGAATCATTAACTACCCCTATATTCAAAACTGGGAACAAAAAGTTATCGAACAACTACAGACCAATAACTGTTATAAACAAATTCACAAAAATCTTTGAGAATTGTTTAAAAAATAGAATCATGAATTATTGTGAAAAAATTTATATCCTATCTGCATCACAATTTGGATTCAGAGAGAACTGTTCCACGGAAAAAGCAGTCTTTGAATTAACAAAAACACTTCACAACTTCTTTGAAAATAAACAGAAATGCATAACGGTATTTTTGGACTTGGCCAAGGCATTCGATACTGTCAACCATAACATTCTGTTCCAGAGACTGGAAAGCGCTGGCATAAGAGGCCTTCCCCTGAATATAATAAAGAATTACTTAACAGACCGCACACAAATTACTAAAATCAATAACACGTTAAGCGACCCTCTACCGGTATCCATGGGTGTGCCACAGGGTACGGTACTGGGTCCAATTTTCTTTTTACTTTATATAAACAGCTTGTATGTCTTGCAACATATAGAAGGAAAACTCATCTCTTATGCGGACGATACCGCTGTTGTATTCATGGGGGATAATTGGGATGAAATATATAAAAAGGCTGAACATGGACTAAATAAAATATACAGCTGGCTTAATGAAAGTATGCTCAGTTTAAACATCGAAAAAACTTAATTTATCACCTTTTCGTCCACAATAAGAGATCAACCAATAAAAGAAACTATTCGACTACATGGAACCGTCCGTAAAGATGACCCCAACTGCGCCTGTGCAACCATAAAAAAAATTAAAAGTATAAAGTACCTAGGAGTGATGATTGATCAACACATTCGTTGGAATGAACACATCAATCATACTACAACGAGACTCCGCAAATTGATATTTAAATTTTACCAGTTAAAAAACATCCTAAACAAAAAAAAATAAAATAATGGTGTACGATGCCTTGGCTGAGTCCATAATCCGCTACTGCATTGTTGTCTGGGGTGGGACTTTCAGAACTTCCCTTCACTGCTTAGAAGTTACACAAAATACCTTACTGAAATTGTTGTTTAATAAAAACAGGAGGTATGGAACTGAGCAACTCTATAATTAAATCTATCAATCTATCAATGCCTTAACTGTACATCACCCCCTGAAATACACTATCATCTTACCCGAAGAACAGCAAGGCAGGAAATTCCTATCCCCTTGTATAGAACCACAATCACACAGAAATTTGTAACCTATTATGGTCCTAAACTTTTCAATCTACTACCCTCTGACATTAGAAATATACAAAATAAAAATAAGTTCAAAAAACAAGCCAAAATGATTGTACAATTACATTATAAAGATGTCCTGAAACCAATTCTCGAATAATTACATACATTACTCTGCAATTACCAAGGTCTTTTCTCTGTTATTTTTTCCTCTCCTCATAATATCAATTTTGAAAATTGATTATAGTTCCTTTCATTCTGTTACTATATAATCGAAAGAAAAATATTGATAAGAGAACGACCCGCAATACAAGCTGAGCTTAGGTGGGCTTCTCTTATCAAATAAATAACGAATTGTAAAGATCTTACTGAATAAACTTACTTACTTACAGTACGAATAAATTGAAGTTATCGAAAGATGAGTGATTTTGTGAGGATCACTTCATGACTACTTATACTAAAAATGTTGAGGGTAGGTTTATAGTAAGTATGCCGCTCCGTGAGACAGATACTATTTCGGTGAATATGTTAGGGAATTCAAAGAACATTGCCTTGAAACGTTTTTATGCAATGGAGAATAAACTCAATAGAGATCCAATATTTGAATCGCAATATGTTCAATTTATGGATGACTATGAAAATCTAGGATATATGCATGAAATAGCTGAAAATAGTTTCGACTTATTCAAACACACTGATGAAATTTGTTACTATTTGCCACATCACGCAGTGATAAAAGAAGCTAGTTTGACTACGAAACTTCGCATTGTCTTCGATGCTTCTATGAAGACCGATAGCGGTTTATCATTGAATGATGTGCAATATGTGGGTCCAACAGTACAAGACGACCTCATCTTAATAATAATACGATTCAAAAAACATAGGTTCGTTATTAGCGGTGACATTTCTAAAATGTATCTTCAGATCCTCATTACTGAATCTCAATGGCCATTGCAAAAGATTTGGTGGAGGAAAGAGCCCTTTGAGAGACTCAGGTGCTTTGAACTTAATACAGTGACATTTGGTACTGCATCTGCACCATACTTGGCAACAAGGTGTCTTCGACAGCTTGCCAATGAAAATGAGTCATCCCTTCCTGTAATCAGTAGAGTCATTAGAGAAGATTTTTATATGGACGATTTGCTCACAGGAGCAGACTGTATCGATGATTTGTTAGAGATTCAGGCAGGAGTTCATTCTATTCTATATGGTGCTGGTTTTGAACTCCGCAAATATCGTATCAATAATTTAGCTGTTCGGAATTCTATAAAGGTACATTCCGAAATAGAATTTTGGATTTGGGTGACAGCCATAACAAAACTCTAAGTATCATGTGGGATTCTGAACTAGACTATATACAATATTCTATCAAAGTAACGATGGGACCGGTAACAAAAAGGACAATTTTATCTACTATAGCGAAAACCTATGACCCTTTGGGTTTGTTAGGACCTGTCATCGTAATTGTTAAGATGATTATGCAGCAGTTATGGCAATATAAATTAGCTTGGGATGAAGGAATTCCTCAGAATATCCAAATTCGTTGGATAAAATTCAGAGATAATTAACATACTTTAAATGAAATAAATATTCCAAGATGGGTTCTGTCTAGCTGTAGTAAATGTATTGAATTACATGCCTTTTCCGACGCATCAGAAAGCGCGTATGGAGTTTGATACAGATTTGATAAAATACATCCCATGATTCTACCAGCGAAACATGTCATAACTCGTCTCATATTCGAAAGAGAACATGAACGTTTGTTACATTGTGGGCCACAACAACTTCTTTATTCAATAACGCAGCAATTCTGGCCATTATGCGGAAAAAACACTTCTAGACTAGTTGTCAGTAAATGTGTAAAATGTTTCAAGTCAAATCCTGAAGCATCACAATACATCATGGGCAATTTTCCATCTGCTAGATTATCTCAATGTTTTCCATTTCATATAACGGGCGTTGATTACGCTGGACCAATTCTTATCAAAGATCGCCCTGCAAGAGATGCAAAATTGATAAAAAGTTTCATTTGTTTATTCATTTGTTTCAGTACCAAGGTTATGCACCTTGAAGTGGTCACTGATCTCACTACCGATGCTTTTCTCGCATGTCTGAAAAGATATCTTGCTAGGAGGGGTAAACCAGAAGTTATCTATTCAGATAACGGTTCAAATTTCGTGGGTGCCGATGCAATCATCCTAGCGCTGATTCCGTAGATTCATAATATAAGATAGATAGAATCGACAGCAATCAATAGATAGATAAGAATAGATAGCGTATTTGCTTTGGGCACGCGCCTTTGATGTATATAGTGCGTTTGTTCATACATTCACGTTGTGTTGTGAGTAGTTAGCGTTGCCTTCTGTATGTGCATCTGCTATGGTATTTTGTGAAGGGCTAGTGATAGTTTTGTTCAACCTAGGACAAAGTCTTTTTCAATGAAGTCCAAGTTTTCTTTTACCGAATGCTATATTCGACGGTGTTGCGAGGTGTATAATTTGTTGTTACATTCCGGAATTTGAACTGAAAATAGATTAGTAATTTAGTGTTTCATATAATTGGGTCCTCATCGTTTTGCTGAATTTTATCACTCACAGAGAGATATGATACTGAGACCCAACTCATAATACGGAATTATGAGAACATTCTGTTGCTAGTTGATATAAAACTTGTGAAGAATTGGTGTTGGTGGGGTTTTATTCCATCATACCCGTGTTACATAAGTTACAAGGTTCCTTTCGAACCTTGATCATTTCAGGAAATGGTACACAGTGAAAAATTATTCACACCAACTCACACTAGCTAACACCATCCGGTGTCCCACCAGGTCCTGATTATTTTAGTGAAAATCAGCACCGGCATTATTTTCACCATGGCAGGGAGTCATGTATTCTTCTGTACAGTGTAGAGAATTAATCTTACTCAGTGGGAAGTTACACTAGGGTAGTGCTAATTTGAGGAGAATGAACACTTCGGTGGTGTTTATTATGCATTTCCTTAAGTGTTATTCGACACCAAAATGGTGTAATACATAATCGTTTGGTGTTTTTTTTCTACCTAATCATATTTCATATGAACTCTTCCTGGTGCGTTCTCACACTAAGCAAGTGAATGAAAATGTTTTTCTGGTGAGAAGGAACAGCTAGTGCGAGTTCATTTTGCATTTCGCGTGTGTTATTGAACACCGAAATGGTGTTCTACACAATCATTTGGTGTTTTTTTCATGCTGAATAACATTTCAAGGAAACCGTCCCTGGTGAGTTTTTACACCAAGCAAGTGAATGCGAATGTTTTTCTGGTAAAAGTAAAAGTTTTTTAACACCGATATGGTGTACCTCACAATAATTTGGTGATTTCCTTGATGCTTTTATATTTCAAATAAACTCGGCCAACCAAGAGATTGATTCTCTGGTGGGAAGATACACCTATTGAATGTTAATTCTACATTTCGTGTGTGTTATTTGACACCGAAATGATATACTACACAATCACTTGGTGTTTCTTTCGATGCCAAAAAAACCCTCTCTTGCCAGTTTTTACTCTGAGCAGGTTCATGTGGAATTTTTTTCGATGGGGAAGGAGGTAATGAATTTTCATCCGTTTCGAAGAAAACTTTAAAGAATAGAGTAACCCATTGAAAGAAATAAAAACTCATTTCACCCTCTTCTCAATAAAAAAAAATCGCATGAACGTGCTCAAAGTAAAAACTAGCAAGGAAGGATATCCTTGAAATATGATTCAGCATCAAGAAAAACACCAAATATCAC
Organism: Chrysolina americana; assembly: GCA_958502065.1. NCBI lineage: Eukaryota > Metazoa > Arthropoda > Insecta > Coleoptera > Chrysomelidae > Chrysolina > Chrysolina americana. Next base: position 33,122,144 of record OY293421.1, on the reverse strand, counting down.
AGTTCATCTGGGAATGGGGGAGGTTGAATCGAAATGTAACAAAAGATTTTTCATTTATTAAATAATGCTGGAATATCTTTCGTGGGTCACACGGTATGCTATATGAAAAATAAAAAGATTTTCTATAGAAACGAAACATAAATAAATGCATAATCAAGTCAACATTAATATATATTTTATATGTAAAGACTATACATAAAATATGAAAGATTTTCTATAAAAATAAAAGGATCTCACAATAATTCATAAAGAAAATCTGGGCTGGGAGAAAATTAGTTATATCTTATTTTTTCAAATGATTTAGTGGTCGGTATCAGACCATTCTTTCGTTTTCCCTTTGGTGAAGGCGGAAGCATTTTCAGTAGAGCATAAAACGACTGAATATTCAAGCTAAAGCCACAGTAGCTTAACGGGTGAGAGTTGCTTGTTGTCCTCGTCTGAATTGACAAAATGTCCTCCAAAGTTGGAGGAACATGAAGGAAACAAGAGAAATTTCCATCAGTAAAAAACGAATGAGTTTCAAGAAACAGCCTTTTTATTTTCTCTTTCTCGGTGGATGGGGTTGCCATCAAATCTTTCAATTTTTCGTCCATATCGCCAGGTATTCTTTTTATCTCGTTTCGTACAGGACTATGGTTTGCTTTTGTTTGTTGCACAGATATTGAAGATGTTCTTTCAAGTTTATGTATCCTATTGAGTGTTCTGAAAGAAAAAGATTTCCTAAAAATTCAGAGATATTATACTGTTTATCATAACAAATTTACTTCTTTGCTACTTACATGTCTACCACAGGAGCTCTCTTAATTTAGGTAAGTGGGAAAGGCTTCAATTAATTTTTTAGCATATTCTATTTTTGTCCTCTTTGATACAGCGGTTCCAAACTTTTCAAAGAGAATATTAGCAACAATATTGACTAATAATGCGACACCTGTCAGTCAGCATCTTATTTTTGTTATATTGGTCTATAATATACTGCCCACCAGCACGTACATTTCTGTATATCCTGATAACAAAGAGAAGTTTCAATCAAAAATGTCCATTTTCAAATGAACAATGATATGCATCTCTTCAATTGAAATAATTGGATATCGAAAAGTCTGAGGTCGCTCAGAGACCATATTATTTTCCATGTCCCACTAAATATCACTTACATCAGATTCTGGCGAGGCCTCCTCTCGGATCACGGAATGGTTACTCAATGTGGACAATGAAGTAGTGGTTGACAAAGAAGGTGTCATTGTCTTCAGCAATAATTTTGGCGTCCTTAATTAATACCATTTTCAATATTAAAATCTGAAACAGGTATAATAGCTGAAAAACGGTTACAACCTTGCTTTAGGAATTGAATTTATATGAACATGAAATAAATTCATATGAACATGAACGAAAATCCTATGAAAGTCTCGTTTAGAGAGCAAAGTATTCACCTGACAATATTCCGAGAGGTGGTGCAAACGCGGCTATTGAATCTGAAGCCAAAAATACACTTAGATACGGTTCCTTTCTGCTCTTACAGGACTCCAAGACTTCTTTATCAATTTCTGTGAAATCTTTTATTATAATTTATGTATCCTCTTCAACACCAATATTTGCTTTTACTGTAAAAAAAATGCTTTGTTTTATTCATGAAATGACAATAAGGTAAAACACGAATAAATTTCAACAGATTTATTGTCTTCGCGACATGTTTCGATACACAGTATCTTTTTCAAGGGAATGTAGTATACTTACTAAATTTTTCTTCGTTGGAAAATACTTAAATACCTTTCTTATCAATCAAGATAATAAGGCCTACCTAGAATTATCGCTAATCCCCAGAACCATATAACTTTTAATATTGACAATCAGCCCTATGCTGTATCACTTTCGTTAAAAATATCGTCACCGTTATTCGCCATTTCCGTTATTTTGCTATTACTTAGCAATAGCAAAATAACGGAAATGGCGAATAACGGTGACGTTATTTTTAACGGAAGTGATACAGCATAGGGCTGAATAACAATGTATCTATACCAGGAAATCTAAAAAACATAGCTACTACTCAAGAATAAGTTTAACTAAAGGAAACTGTTCGGGTCCGATTGATCATTTAGTAAAAAATTCGAGTTTTTCAATTTATTCTTACTTCCAAGGTGTAAAATAACACTTTCTTGGTGTTTGTGGTGGTGAATTACACCTGTTGGTGTCGAACCACACCAGTTGGTGTCAAACCACACCTGTTGGTGTCGAATCTCACCTATTCGTGTCGAATCACACCGAAAGATATTTCCAGTGATTGAAATATAAAATAATAGCACGAAGGTTACAATGTAAAACATGAAATTAAATCATTTGCATAGAAGCAATTAACATTAGGTTTCCGATCTGTTTTGATTATGGAACATTTTAAAATCAAAAGAATGACATAATCCAAAGTCCAGCAATGTGAATGAATAGTATGTACCTGTAACCTCAAAAAGATTTCAAACAAAAATATTTCCACTTACCTTCAGTAATTATTTCGATAGCTGATTCTCCATACACGATCCATCTTTCCGATGCCCTGAAGTTTATTTTCAGACACTTCATCTTTGGATTCATGGGAATATGGAATAAGCAAGCTCTATTGCACTTTCAAAATATAACAAATGAAATGACGCCTAAATGGATTGAAATTTGACACCGCTTGGCCGGTAGTTCCGCGGCAAATGCTGAAGCTGAATACTTGTTAACGGAGGGTATTGGAATCACCGTCTTGGTACAGGGTTGCCTGATGTCAGCATTTTTTACGAATTATAAGTGAAAATAATGTGACTGATTTTTGAAAATATGTCTGGTAAAAGATACTAACCACCGAATACTCGAGTGGCTATTGTCGAATGGCAACCGGTTTGAGAAAACATTTATAGAATAACTTTATTTTATCATAGAATTCCCATATGATATTCGATGGATTATTTTTTGATATTACAGTAAGAGATTTGAGCCGGTTCTGGGCCTCCCCCCACTACTATGACGTCATCAGTGACCTTGGGGTGACCTTCAGGGATGACCTTGGTGCATAGGTGCCTGTGTGGGTCTATGACCTTGGGATGTCCTTGAAACGATTTTTAAATTTTGTAATTTTTGACCTTGATGTAGGTTTTGATGAGGTGTTCAAGGTTTTTGTTTGACCTTGAGATGACATTTGGGTGACAGAGATTTTTTTTTCATACACGGACAAGTACTTTTTCCAAGTACTTATATATTTTTTTTTTACCTCCAATACTAAAAACATTTATGTGAACACTTGCTACTATATTTGACTTTCATATTATGTACTAACACATGAAAATCTAGAGAAGGCATACGTCCACACACCACGGAGATCCAGTAAGATATGTGAACTCTGATTCCTCTCCGATACTTACCTTGTAGTGGTGGTGGTAGTAAGCGTGTGTGACGTCATCCGACTATGAGGAGTGCATCTGAAGTAGCCCACGCTCGACGCTTATAATATATACGGACAAGTACTTTTTCCAAGTACTTATATTTTTTTTTACCTCCATGACTACTATTACCTTCATGTGTATGTACACTTGTTACTGTGCATGACTTTCATGTGTACCAACACATGAAAATCTAGAGAAGGCACACGTCCGCACACCACGGAGATCCAGTCATATATGTGAACTCTGATTTCTCTCCGCCAGTGTATACCTTACAGTGGTGGTGGGAGGAAGCGTGTGTGACGTCATCCAACTATTATATTATAGGTGTTAATTGTAAGGAAAATATAAAAAGTTTTCATACATTGTTAAACACACTCTTTGGCGGTTGGCATCATCGAAAGTATATGTGAGTTTTATTTAAGAATTCTATTATAGCATACTTATTTCAATAATTTTTCTTTGATTTCAGTTTCATTTTCGAGAAAGATGTGGATGCTGTATGCTAGCCAAAACTGGACCGAAGCTGTAGACATCACTTCAGCTGTTGAACGATTGACTTCTGAATTGGATGCTTTGAGTGATGATGCTCACCATGCCACCAACTATGACCTGAGCGTGTGTTATGATGAAGAGCAGATCCAGTTATGTTTGCGTGATGCTGAGAACTATCAGAAAGGTGTGGATCTTTGTGAGAAATATACAGATGGTTCTTTGGATCTAGATCAACTCTGCGATGCAATGGTTGAATGTGAGCTGAGAAGATTTCTCTACCGTCTCTTGCCATACCTACCTAATGGAATCATCCAAAAGTACCAACTGGATAACGATGGTAATGAAATCGAAAATGGTCAAGAAAATCATGACGATGAAGAAGAAGTTAGATTGTTTGTATATAAGACTAATTGAATTGTAAGCTAGTGATATCTGAATAAAAAACATAAAATAGTTCATACATGTTTTATTCACCTATTCCTCTTTTACAAGAATAAAGAAAGAAAAAAATCAATACAAAATAATGAAAAATGTGTGTGTCTTCAATATCTGCTGTGAACTGATCCGTCCAATGCATTGTATGTCAAAAATGTATCATGTAGAATGAGTGCATATACTTTGGTGTTGGCTGGGAAGTTGACTTTCCTAGTTTCAAACTCGAGCTTAATATCAATAGTTGATGATTTTGTGGCATTCGGCTGATGTGAACAATCGATGATGAATAGTGAATTTTGTCGAAATTCCCCAATGTCCATGAGAGGTTCACTCATATCTTTATCATAATAACTTCGTTGAAAGTTCTCATAGGCATAATATGCTGAAGTATCAAGTTTCTTATCGAAATCCAAATTCCAACGTTCATATGGGTATACTTCAGAGTTCAAGTACACACGAATGTTATTGATATCAGCAGTTGTGAATTTGGTGATGTCCTTTGCCCTGTCTTCAGACGTGGTAGTGCTTTGGAATCCAATGATGATATAACGAGGTGTTTCAAGGGCATTGGTTGTCTTGATAGCCCATATGTCTGAAGATGTGCCACGTAGTGATGGAAGTTCATAGAGATCCCACATGCGATAAGCCAACTTGATTTTAGCATTCAGACCACTTTTGTTGATTCTATTCAAAAGTTTTAGCTTGTGCTTATCTTCTGGCACTATGTGTCTTATTTTCCACTCAATTTTATTAATTTCCAAATCAGCATCAACCTCACCAATATATGAGTTCTTGAAAGATCGAGCGATTATTAAGATCATTTCTTGTTTGGCATTCAAGATACTTTTGTTGTAATCTTCAGCGAAACCCATCAAATATTTTAGTGGTTATTTGCCACTGAATACATGACTGGTTGTATCCAAGATATCCTGTTGAGTTTCCGAAAGTCCCCATCCAGTGGTTAATAATGTATTAGCATGTGTTTTTCCAAATGAAATCATAGTCTTCATTGTAGATATTATCCCCGGCTTCCTGACGACAGCAACTTGTTCACCACCCATTTCGTAGCGAATTTCATCAAAAAGGAAAGCGATAGAATTGTTCGAGAGATAACATGATTTCGTTTCATCTTTAGGTGTGAATTTACCCTCTATATAAATGAAACTCTCAGCAATATCGAGTATAACATCTTGATTATTGATTGCAATTCGAATTTCATCTGAATTTCTAAATAATGGTGATCCATATGGTTTGTATGTGTGCTCATGTAAACTTGTGAGGGAATGATCGAGCATCGGCTCATCGAATATATTCAATTTTTCACTATTTGTTTCGAGCACCATTGTTCCTTATTTTCAGTCCAATTGATTTAAAAAATTTGAGATCTCTCACTGACAGAGCGTGGTGTGCTAACTGTTTAGCGTACACTTTTGGAATGAGCCTTTTTCTAGCCGAGCCTTCCTTTTTAGCTGTTTGTGGAAAGTTTTCAAATCCTCGTCGATTCTGTCTATTATAACAAAAACCCATGATAGTTATGAGATTTTTTTCAATTCCAAAATTATGACAATCTCTTCTGCACTTCCAAAATCAATGAGATTATTTTTATGATCCAAAATACGCACTGTGATGTTGTGAATCAACTGACGACCTTCTGGACTAATGGGCATATATATAATCTTGTGTGGTTCTTTTGTGAGATTGAATCCAGGCTCCACATCGATATCGAATGAAAAAATAATGTGGGTTTCGTCATTATTTATGTATGAACCAGATATAATGTTGCAATCTAAGCGGATGAGTCTTACAGTTGTTATGTTTATCGGTTGTGAGGATTCATGTATCTGATTCGGTTGGAATTTATCAAAATTGAAACCCATCATCTTTGCTATGGAATTCGGATGAGTTAGATCGATTTCATATTTTGATCGCATCTCACATTTGAAAGTATTATTATTGGCATGTAGGTAGAATATATCATCTGCATCGGTATCGTTTTGTTTTCTACCATGAAACAATCTGAACATGATATGTTTCTGAATAACTGCATTGATTTCTTCTATTTCATAGGCACCACATGGTATTTCAATTGTGTATTTCTGAAATATTGGTGAATTAACATCACTGATTCTGAAACTGATCACATTTTTTTTTTCAGTTATATTATTGACTGAGTTGCATCCATAGAATCCTTAAAGTCCCAATCCATAACGACTGTTTCTGTCCAATTCAATGGGTGGGAAAAAGTCTGCACTCAAGACACTCGTCCCGACAGCTTGTAGTTCGAACTTCCGTGACATGACTGACAAATTTTATGAATAACACTTCAATTTATTGTTGTCTACAACACACTCGAGACAACTTACGACTTTTCGGAGATGGTTCATCAATATCCATTTCATTTTTATTAGCACCAATATTCATATCATTTATATTGCAGTTACAACAGAATATTTTCCGTGGTGGAGGACCATCATTCACATCAGAATCTGGAATGCTATTGCCGTCAAGATTGTGGTGGTCAGTACAATATCTATATTTCATTATGTCGACATCATCTTGTAGACTTTTAGGTAACTTTTCCCAAACATAAGCAATCTCATGTGCAGCACATGCGAGTATTACTTCCTTCGGCATATTTGCAAGCATCACTCGATCCATTCTTGTCAGGGTGCGATATTTTGAATACATCTTAAGTGAAAATCCCATCCCCTTAATAGCCTCTCGAGTCATTGCTGGAGTTGTAACCATTTTGTAATAATTCAGAGAGAAACTTCAAGCACAAGTGACCGCAGAAAACTGTGTTGAACTTCTGCTGGCGATCATAGTTATATAGAATTTTCACTTTCGAACATTTCTGAAAGTATTGAATCAACTCTTTTGGTGGGGGTAGATCTCCAAAACTATCAAAGTATGCAATGTCTTTCCCACATTTGCTGTATGCCACCCAATGTGTTCCCGATCCTCTTATTCCATCTAAATTGACAATGGCGGTCTCGTGGTGTCGTGGACCTCTAGTGGGTAATGTATTACGCATGAAAATACCACGAAAGTATGGAATTTTCATTTTCTTGGCATAATAATTGAGATCGATGTCGGTGAGAGGTCGTCGAGGTAGGAAATCAACTAGTTTTTTGGATTGTATGGTTTCAAGTAGAGTCCGAGTCCTTTACGGTATGGTTTAAGGTATACACCACTACCACTTTTACCCAATGCCACACTTTCCATTTTCTTATTATGGCGATTCGCTTCGATTAGGGCGGTTCTGCTTTGCTTTTGCTGAATTCACAGCTCTGGTGATGCCTGCAACAGCACCCGCTAAACTTCCGAGCGCGGACAATCCAGCAAAAATCGGTATCAGTGGTAGAATCCCTCCGACCTTAGGAATTGGAATTATGCGGGGTGTGCGGATTGTTTTCTTTCCACCAGCAGCTTTGAGGTATTTACGTGCCGCATGTAATGCCACTACGGTAGCTTTCTTCAAATTATTCGTTACAAATTGCTCACCCCCAGCTTTTTTCAGTACATTCCGCACTTTATGAACCACCCCAGAACCAAAGGCGATTTTTCTGAGATTATTTTTCTTTTTCTTCGGTTGATTTTTCTTCTTTTTCTTTATAGTAGTACTACAACCCATACCGAAACGTCTCTTTGATTTCATAATATTGGTAACGAGTAGGGCAGCTGCTCTTTCCTTAATACCAGCGTCCTTCGATTTAACCCTATTCCAAGCTGCGTATTCGAGTTCTTTGTCTGCTCTGTCTCGCTGTGAGATCAGTTAGATGATTCAAATATTGAATATCGTGTTGTTTGCATGCAATATCCAATTTATTGATTCCGGGATCTTTGCGGGCTAAACGTTTTTCCAATTTTGTACCGGGTCCACAGTACTGATATCCTCCGGTTAAATGTAATTCGAACGGAAGTTTGTTTATCAAATTATTAACAAATCCACGTCCGCTCTTTCTGGATACACAGCGAACACATCCGTATCGTTTGATGGTACTCATTTAAATGAAACGTTCACGACATATCATCGCTTACATAGTCTCCAACCACGGTACGATGCGCATTGTAAAGCAGAAAGAAAAGTTTGCTGTAGATAATCTAGATGAAAAATTCGGTTGTGGATTGAATGGACAGAATGTGTTGCGGCATGGTCCGCTACTTCCACCATCTGTTCGAGGACTCATTATTGGACCGTCGAATTGTGGAAAGACGAATGCCATGATCTCTCTTCTGACACATCCACAAGGACTACGATTCACAAACGTTTATCTCTATTCGAAATCACTCAATCAGCCCAAATATCAATTCCTACGAAATGTATTGGAACCCATAAAGGGTTTGGGATTTTATACGTTCAGTAATAATGCAGAAATAGTGGAACCGTCCGATGCCAAACCAAATTCTGTTTTCATTTTCGATGATGTAATATGTGAAAAACAGGACTTTATAAGATCATATTTCTGTATGGGACGTCATAAAGATGTTGACTGTTTTTATCTTGCTCAAACATATTCACGAGTGCCCAAACAGTTAGTGCGAGACAATACAAACTTTATTGTAATGTTCAAGCAAAATGAAACGAATCTACATCATATTTATTCTGATCACGTGTCACCCGATGTAACATTCAAACAATTCCAATTGATGTGTGTTAAATGTTGGGAGGATCAATATGGATTTCTGGTCATTGATAAGGATAGAAAAATGCATGAAGGTAGATATCGCATGGGGTTCGATAGTTTTATATATCCATGACACTGTAATCCACATTCAATCGATCGTTGAATTGCATAGAGGTTACTTCAGTGTATTCTCTTGACAAAAACAAAATGAAGACAAAAAATGATTCAGTAGCTGAAAATAAAAACAATGAATTGAATTTGAAACGTCAACTGGTTGAGACAACAGAAGCTGTACGGCAGAAATTCAATTCTATCAAGAGTGGACTTATTGAAAATCGAATGGCGCTTGAAAAACTCTATGATCCCATAATGAAGCCATTAAAGGTTCTATCTTCAGCTGCTACCATCAAATCACCAAAGTCAACGTTTCCAATGAAGCAAGGTAATATTCAGTCTACTCCAACAAAAGTTACGAGTATCCCAATAGGGAAGGATCCATCCTCATATAATAGTGAAATATCATCTGCTGACAGTGAGACAGGTACTATCAAAGAATTCGGAGAAAATGAAATGTCCATATTCGAAACACCGTCATCATCTCGAATAGGTGATTCTGATTTCTCTGATTTTGAAGATAATATTGGAGATGTTTTGAAAAGACATTTGGAAAATGTTAAAACAAAGAATGTTGCATATGATACAATATATGGTATACGTTTAGATCCTACTACACAAAAACTGAAAATGGGTAGTCTCAATGTACGTTTCAGTGATGGGAATATTATATTTTGGAATGACAATAAAACAAAAAATCATGAATTCCCAGGTAGTCCGGAGTTATACGACATGATTTTTTTGAAAAATCCACCTGAAGTCAATTTCAATGATGAAATTCGTCATATATATGCTAAAATATTGAGACTAACGAATGCACCATACAAACAACATCAACTAAGACATGGTTTCAAACATACGAATTCTAAAAAATTTCGTGAAGTTATCAAACCAGTACTGAACTTATCACATCATCTGTCGACAATGAGTAGAACAAAAAAAGTAAAGGGTTCAATCGGATGCAAAAAAAGTATTATACCAAACCTGCGAATTATGTGTACTGGAATTCACCTGACGAGTTAGTCGATCGTTTACGACTGTTGATATCCTCGAAATCGGCTGGACATACTGGACACGACAATGAAATAATTTCAATAATTGAAGAATTACGTGAGGAAGGTATAATATATTGAAACGTTCAAGAAAATGGTCACTTTGTCCTCATTATATGATGCAGTAACATTGTTGAATTATGTATACGGAGACGAAGTAGAACAGTTATAGTGAGAGGATGGATAATGAAATAAGTGATCTTAAACGACAAGTTGTCAATGAATTACATACACCGGCGAGACGTAATTTCGCCAGAAGAACCACCACCCTCAAAGGTTTTGCAGATCTATGGCAGATTGATCTTGCCGAATTACAACCCTATGCTAAACATGATAAAGGATATAGATATGTTCTTGTAGTAATTGATTGTTACTCAAAATATCTTTGGACAAAACCGATTAAAAATAAAACAGGTGGTGCTGTAACGGATGCAATGGAAGATGTGCTGAAAGAAGCCGACTATTCTCCGAAACATCTACAAAGCGATCAAGGAAAAGAATTTTTCAACAAAACTTTCTCAACTCTAATGGGCAAATATAATATCAATCATTATTCAACATTCAGCACTATGAAGGCGGCCATAGCAGAAAGAGTAATTCGAACAATAAAGACGTGGCTATATAGAGAATTTTCAGCGATGGGACACAACAAGTGGTTAGATGTTCTTCCTATGATAACAAGAAAATATAACCATAAAGTGCATCGTACAACTGGTATTGAACCAATTAATGTTACGCCAACAACAAAACTAAAATTTAAAAGTGCCAAAGTCATCCGTGGAAAACAAAGTCTTTCCAAATTCCGAATGAATGACATTGTACGTATAAGCAAGTACAAAAATATCTTTGAAAAGGGGTACACTGCCAATTTTACAACTGAACTATTCAAAATCATTAAAATTAATAGGACATATCCCCCAACGTATATTCTTGAAGATATGAATGGTCAACCGATTAAAGGTGGTTTTTATGAAGAAGAGTTATTAAAAACGAAAAATCCTGACATTTATCTAGTTGAAAAGGTGATGAAGAAGAAAAATAATAAACTGTATGTGAAGTGGTTAGGCCTTCCGAGTGAACACAATTCATGGATTGATAAACGTGACATGGTTTAATATATGTATTAACTTAGATGTTTCGTAAAATAAACTATTAAAAGCAATTTTTTTTTCATTTCGAGTAGACTCTGTTGAAGTGAATTGAAAAAAAATTATTTTGTAGCGGTAAACGCCAATCGCAACGTTCTGTGTATGACAAACCAAATTAACTGCATACCCCATTCCCGCTTAGATATTTTCAACTCACAACATTGATAACATTTCATAATCCTCAGAGCTAATCAATATCAGATTGAAATGCGTGATCAAACTCTTTTCGCCACTTATCACGTACAGATGCTGCCGTATCAAAAAGTTTTGTTGACTCCTGAAGCTCCATCTCTGCTTGCATTTTCAAACAATGGGCGGACTGATTTTTGTGTGTGATTTCGAATCGACGTTTATCTGCATCTTCACACATTTTGATCAGTTCAGCCTTTGTTAATGCAATCTTTGCATCGAGCTCCTGAAGAGCCACCTCGTCCAAGCTGCCACTTCGAACATCATCATCGCATTTGACGATGGTGGCTTTCGCTTTTATAATGCGGCATTTCGCTTTCTTCAGCATGTCCCCACAGCGCTGCAGTGGACCGAAAGAATGAAGCGAAACATCTTCCAAATCGCCCATCACATTCAAGAAGGTGTCATCTACCTTCTTCTTACGAGGTTTCCGTACACCCTTCGTTGTTTTCTTAGGGTTAGAAGCAGTAGATGTACCTTTCCTCTTAGATGGTTTTGGTTTCGTATCCACACTAAGAGGAGAGAAAAGTGGAGGGCATATGGGTAGTGACAGTTGTGAAAGGGTTGGATCAACACTTTCTGAAGGTTCCGGTATATCTACCGTCTTCAGATAATCAAGAATGTTATAGTCATCGGTGAAACCTTCTTGGGATGACAAGTGATATACCGGAATATTTTCAAAACCAAACTCATCATTTGTTGTTGGAATACGTGACATTGCACCTTCTTCAACAGAAACATTTGGTAGGAAAGTCATGATTACTTAGCTCGGAGGGAATGTGTGATACCAATGGGATGTGGATAGAAATGGTGCTGATGTTGATGCGACTTCACGTTTTATACGAACAAGCCGACTGGTACATGCGCACATGAATATGACAACAATCTGCCGTAAGAGGAGAAGGGGTAGATTTCCCTTCCAGGAGTTGACTCCACAAATTTCATAGTAATAAGAAGTGTTGAGAAGAGACAGTGTTCTTCCAACCGATGTCTTTTCCAGATGTGTATGTAGTTCCATGTCACCGACATAAACTTTGCCCAATTGACAATAAATATTGAAATCATTTTGTAATATAATGCGAAGGTGTGATTTAGAACAAAATGATCCAAGTGAGTCATAGTTCTAATTCACACCTTCGTATTGCATATATTCATAGTGAAAATTATCCACTGTAGATATAATTCCCAATGGAAGTGTGTATTTTTTTTGTAGCCCTGAAAAGGGCTGTTTTGCTCCAAAGAGCCAAGGGGGTTTGGGTGAAGACTGATTAGCTTGAGTCTTCACCAACATTACCAACATTCCTAGCATAGAATGCCCTAGCCCGCTCCTGCGTGTCCTCCCACACGCGATTAAATTCTGTAGCATCTCCGATAAAACTGTCATCATCGGACCCATGCTCTCCTGTTGAGTGCCGCGGAGGCGCTGTGGTATGTGGGATCTCCTGTGCTGTTGTTGAAGACATGTTGAGTTGCTGAATGATACTTTGAGTAGGTTGTCATCGTATTTATAAGGATCGGAGTGGGGATGTGTAACATAGCTTAGTGGTAGTGGTCATTAGGCGCTTGCGCAGGTTCTATTAGAATTTTGGAGGATTTTGTGTTGCCTTCTATCATCTGCACCCGGCCTCCGGCTACCGGAAAATTTAAAAGTAGAAAATTGTAAAGTTATAATTCTACAGCCTTCGGCCTCAAAATAGAAAAAAAAAATTCGACCCGCGAATTAAACCGCAGATTAATCCGCGGTCGCGAATCAACATCGCGGCTGCGGAAAATTTCCGGAAAATTTAAAAGTAGAAAATTGTGAAGTTATAATTCTACAGCCTACGGCCTTCGGCCTCAAAATAGAAAAATTTTTTTCGACCCGCGAATTAAATCGCGGCCACGAATCAAACCCGCGAACGCAACCGCGGTCCAATTCGCGGCCGCGAATTGGGTTGCGGCCGTGGCCGCGATGTTTAATTCGCGGGTCGAAAAAAAAAACCCAATGTTCTAGCACCCTATTATCATTTTTTTTCTGCACTGATGAACATTTTTCTTTTTTTTTCTACTCAATTAAATCTGACAACCTAACCTACATCCGAATATCTTCCTCCAGTTAAGTGCGCATGCGCGTGTGTACTCTTTTTTTAGCCCTAAAAGAGCTGTTTTGCTTCGAAGAGCCAGGGTATGTCGATCCACACATGTTTATGTGAGACGACGAAAGATCACTAAACATCTACAACTCTTCAAGTTATAGAAACTTTGTACATTTTCACCATTAAGTGGTGCAAATGCATATGTTTGTGTTTTTTGTGTGGCCCTGAAAAGGGCCGATGGTGTGCTCCGGAGAGCTGGGTGTCATCCCGCATAGTTATTCGGGACGACCACGGAAGGGAACTCAGATGACATAGATGACATCGTCATCGTCATCATCCGATGATACCACGATGATGGTGTCATCGTCGGAGTCATCGTCCTCCAGGTGATGCACCTCCGGGTGGTCATCCATGTCGACATCCTCGATGCCGATGAATTCAACATCCTCGACCACTTCGTCATCTTCTAGGTGGTCATCCTCGACCACATCATCCTCGGAGATGTCAGACTCATCTGACCATTCCTCCTGGTGCTCCTCCATTTCATCACCATATTCTGATGATGATGATGATGTTGACGGGGACGGGAAATTCCACGTATCCCAGGAGTCGCTGATCTCGGCCACCTGAATTGGCCCTCTGGGAACTCTATCATCATTCCTATCATGATAGAGAGCCCCTTGGAATATTTGATGTACCTGGACTGGGTACAACGACGGTGGCATCTGCCGAATTATCTCGGCATCGTCTTCAAATCTCTCGCAACGTCTCGGAGCTGTGGTGGAGTCTGGGAGAGGCATCTTAGAAGGCTGATACTATAATCTGAGTTTACATTGAATTTATACTAACTCATGAGATAGAAATGGTGGGAGAGAAGGGTAGGGGTTGTATGAGGTGGTGGGAGAGAAGGTGGAGGTTATAGATGGTGGTAGTGGTAGAAATACTCAACATACTTATTGAATAATACAATTGAGATGATTTCCTGAATAATGTTTCAGAGTTGGAATTATATAGGTACTTATTGAATAACACAAGTATCAGAAAATACAATTAAGATTAAGTGAAGAGCAATGCCCCAAACATCGCATTGCCCAGTGTGTACCAAACCAATAAATTTAATGTACACTCCTTTTTTTCACTTTATCTTTTTTTATTATTAATATCTACTTATATTTACAACTTACAATTAAATTAATTTTTAAAACACACTTACAAATAACTAAACCTATATAAAATACCTAATTATCTACTTATTTTCTAAACGTCGGAGGGCTGCCAACATACTCTCCGTCGTAGCCGTCACATGCGTTCTGGCAGTTTCCAACCTGGTGACCCTTTCGGCCTCCAGGATGGCTTCCTGCCGATCTCGCACCATCAGGTCGGCCAGCTGGCGGGCAATTTCTGCCCGCGCTAGTAGTAGTAGTGATTATCATACAATCCACCATTGTCATTCATACCACAGTACCGTACATAACACATACGGCAGACGAAGAATTGGCCTTCATCACCAGCATCAATTGCAACGAAGGCCAATGTGCAACAATACAAATTGGTTGCAAAATTGTTCAACGTCTCCGACATGTTGATTGGTATAGTACGACTTATGATGGAGTCGAATTCGCTGACAGAATCCGCCTCAATCCCTTCATCGACGTCATCTTCTGCATTGCCCTCGTCGACGGCCTCATCTTCAGCGGCATCCATCTCCACCGGGTCCTCCGGCTCCACTAGCTCCACCTGGTCCTCGAACACCAGCTGATCCGCCATTTCCTCCAGCTCATGGACCGCTGGTCCATCCACAACTTCCACCTCTAGGTCGTCGTCCCAGTACTCCTCGAAGTTGTTAATGTCCATGTGGGACAGGCTGGCTAGGACTTCCATATAACTATCCATCACAATACAATAGAATATTCGAACTATGAAATTCGAATGAACTATTCAGTGACCAGTTCTTCTTTTATATGTTTCATTCAGAGTATGGGGGTTACCACCACCACAATTCTTCTGCATAAGAGTAGAGAGCGTTCGAGTCTCCCAAGCAGTATTAGCGAGAACATCATTGTACGTGAATGTGTAAGTAGCATGATAGTAATGAAATAAAAATAACTTTAGTTTGACTAAATTTATTCTATATATTTTTATGATAATACAAATTCATTTTTCAAACAGCTGGGTGTGGATCACTGCCTGGAGCCCAAAGTTTTGGTCTATGTGTGAGCCAAATATCAGGATGTTTCTTCTCCAATTCGAATAACCTCTCATGTTTCTTCTCCAATATAACTAACCTCTTCTCAATATCGTCATATTTTTGCATCATTGTAGATGTTATATCCAATGCATTATCCGAATCCTTTTTCAGAATATCGCATTTGTGATTGAATTCACTTGTCAACTCTGTAATGTTTCGTGTCATTGTAGCTGTAGCATCCCATACTTTGATATCCACATCACTTTTTAGATTACTGTACTTGCGATCCAGTTCATCTGTCACCTCCTCTATTTTTTCGTTAAAAGCTTGACGGGTATCAGGTACAATTTGAGCCGTTGTGGCAAGTATGGCAGCCTGCAAGGCTTTGAGGACAAGTGCCTTCGACTCATTGATTTGTTCATTGAGATATAACTGAGTTACACAATCTCTCTCATCTATCGGTTCACCAGCATTTTTCAGTCTTTTACCTTGCATATCATATTGGTCATCAGGTGAAAGCTTGAATCCTATACCTTGAGGACCCTGAGAACCTTGAAGAACTCGAACTTTAACAGTACCCCATTTTCGTCTACGACCAAATTTATCAATAGCTTTGGACATCTTTCTCCCACCTCGATATCTTTCATACTGATGATTTCAAAACAACCATTTCTATATATCTCTGAGTAGGTATTTTATTCACTCAAATGAAACAATGGGAAATCAGAATAACGTGTTTATTTAAAAATATATATATTTGGTAACAGGAAAACAAGACATTTACTAAAATTGACTAGTATAATTCGACTTTTATCCATTGAGCTTAATCACATCAAGAATACAAATAAATAATTATGGCGGTGGTGGTGAATT
Organism: Chrysolina americana; assembly: GCA_958502065.1. Lineage (NCBI taxonomy): Eukaryota > Metazoa > Arthropoda > Insecta > Coleoptera > Chrysomelidae > Chrysolina > Chrysolina americana. Next base: position 33,105,540 of record OY293421.1, on the reverse strand, counting down.
TTCCATTTAGAATGATATTTCATTTGTTCAATTCACCTGTTAATAAATGAAGTAATTGATCTAACGGACTTTCTTGAGAAAAAGATTGAATAATATTGGAAACCCAACGAATATTCTCTTCTGGATCATTCTGGTAGAATTCTATATCGCTATGACCCCAAGGAAGAGTTTGTGTCGTATTGGGAATGATGAACCGTTTATCATCATGGTATGACAATGCAACTTTGTTTTTCAATTCAGTATACATGTCATGTAATATGCTTCTAAACGAGTTCATCTTCCTGAATATTAAACCACCCTGTTCGACAATTTTCTTATAATCTTCACATGTTAATTCATTCTTTATAACGGATCTTTTGACTCCTTTTGCTTTCTTAAATTCACTACCCACAGACTGAACATAACATGCTTTGGCACCGGTACCATAAAAGCTAATTATGGGATCATTCGGAAATTCGTCTTTGAAATTACCCAGAATTGATTTTGTAATAGGAATATTGAATTGATTTCCTACTTTGTAATTGGAAGTATCAAATTCACCTATATTGTTGATAATGAAATCATAAAAATTATCGGTATTTACTTTCAAAATTAAAGAATCCGTGTCAGTGTAGAGTAAGGTGGCATTTTCTGCGTAATGACGTTTAATACAACCATAGAAAAAGTTGTACATGACTGTTTTGGATAATTCTAGAATACAAAATCCCAAATATAGTGGTTTATCGTATAATACATTAACTTTTCCCAATTGAATTGCAACAAAATTTTCGGAAAATATTGAACAGCTTTTGTAATTTGGACGTGAAATTAGGGCACTAGCACCCATTTTCCTCTTGATACTTTCCCAATGCGTAACCAGTCTAACATCAATTCTGTTATCAACGTTTTCCATTGTTTTCCCATAAACTGCATTGTTCATGAGTTTATAGAAATCTTTTTCAGCTTTGTTGTTAGATCGATTTCGCATTTCAGTAATCAAATCAATATAAGGTTTCATCCAACATGACTGCTTGAATCTCAACACTCTATGTGTGTTCATGACAATAAGACCATTGGCCACAGCCTGCTGTAAATTTTTATAATGTATAATATATTTTCTTTTGTCATTTAAATTTGGAATTAATTTGGGAATTTTTGATTTGGAATGTGGAGGTATTAAACTTTCAACGAGAAAAGGGAGATCAGCATGTTTGTCATGTAATTCTTGGGGATAATGAACATCTACTTCAAGAACATAACCATATGGACTATCAGATGCTACACCCATTACGTCCAAATTGATAATTTCATTGAGAGTTAGCCAAGCAAAATCGTTGGTGGGTAATGGTTGTGACATACTGTGACCATATAGGTTAGTGGCATCTAAATATGATATGAACGATGAAGGTTCATCGGGGTTATAATCGGGTAAAAATTTATTATTAGCAATATGCTTCCTTTCACTACACTGACTTATTCCGCCACGTATTCCTTTCTTAAAAAAATGAATCATGTCAATGTCAGTCAATAATTCCAATTCTATATTTGTATACTTTAGCATTGCATCCCATGATAATCCGGGTGCTGTATAATACTGCGCCGGATCTAATTTATATTTATCTAAACATATCTTTCTAATGTTTTCAAATATGTCACATAATAGAAGCACATCGGACTTCAAATATAAATCCGAGTATTCTCCTAAACTCTGACACTCGAATAAATGCCAAACAAGTTTTGCTCTCATATAATCCTTATCTGATATATGCTCTTCGTTAAGATTGTCATAAAATTGATTTTTAGTGGGAATAGTTGGATAATTCAACTTGTCAATATGGTCAACAAAGTTATATGGAAAAACACCTTTCTTTCTCATCAAATTGAATTTGTCAATTTGTGGAAAATGTTTATGCATTTCAATACACTGATCAGATGTTAAGTTAGCACCTAAGTTCTGCAAAGAATCCGACATGAATTTGAAACTGTCTATAAATCTCATTTTCAAATAATTCTTTTTCTCTTTTCCATCTTTGTCAGTGTATGTGTGAGTGAATAGATGCTTGGTGAACGATATATATTTTTCCTTAGTTTGTGGGATAACATCCACTTTGTCTTTGTTTCTATACAGTTCTTTTATGAACGAATGACAATCATACCCACTAAGATTATGGAAAATTATCGGAACAAAATTTGGTAATTTGAAATTTAAGTTACATACAGAATGAGCGGCAGGTGATCTTTTCTTTCCATTGAGGTGGCAATGGTCTCTCACTTTCACATCACCACCCGTGAATGGTTTATCACATATTCCACAAAATTGTGCAGAAGAAAACTCTTCTTCTTCCGCGGGGGTTTGTGCAACCATAGGAATTGGATATCTCAGATGATTGTGATAAATATTTCTCAAATCATTTTCAATCTTTGTGACAAATTTCTCGGCTGCATCCTCACCCCTATATGTAACAAATTTTGATAATTTGTCATTATATGAACATTTTATCGAATAAGCAAATGAATAAGGTTCATGTTTGTATGTTTTATTCGAGTATGAGTGTTTAGGGTTGGGTTGACTAGTTTGAATGGGTTTCAGAACTGATTCAAAATCAGCATAAACTACAAATGGCACCTTCATTTGTCTCTCAAAATTTTCAAACATAAGTGAATTCCCCGGTATCATTTTACCATATTTATTAATTCTGAAATTGACTGATGGTGTTGTAGTACTCAAATGATTACAGTCATGCAACTGATGACGTAATAGTAATCGCTCGTGAGAGAAATACAATAAACATCCATCACAAAAATATTTTTTATGCTCATGCGCAGATAGTTGACTTGAAACTAATCTAGAAAGGTCTTTAATCCAACAATAATGACTATTGCCAGAATCATCAGTTATAAGTAGCAAATTAACATGTCTTCTTAGTCTTCTCTGTGAGTAACGCAACGGACCAACCACTTCATATTTCATTTAACCCTTATCAAAGTTTCGACTCTAATCCATATACATTAATCGAAATATCATTCATGTCCTCAAACTTTTTTATAGCTTGAAGTTTAACTGGAAAATCCATACCTGTTACATTCAAAATATTGGAATAGTGGGGGTATGAGGAAACTTCTGACACTCTACCATTCGCAGGAAACAAAGCAGATGTGATGGCCCATGCAAAACAGTGTTGATCCTCATTGCGAATATTCACAACGCCTTTTCGTGTCTCAATGAACTCGGGCAGCTTCACATATGAACATCCGCTGAGTGGACTGTACTTGTTGATGTTCACTTCGAGGAACATAACTTTTTCACAGCTCCATCCTGAAACATAAAAATATTTTAATATTCGTGTATATAGAATTTAAACTTTAAACATACCTGAATCACGTTCTTCAAATTCCGTAGTCTGAGCAATGATGGCATCACGGAATCCATCAAATAACGCATCCAAATCCGTAGACTGGTCCACAATTTTATTTTGTGAGTTGAATGACTTGGTATCAATCAAATCCCGTGTTTGGACAATGTATCTGTCAAATACCTCCATATTCACTTTGAATATCTTGTGAACCTTTATTGCCTCTTCAAGTAATCCAATAACTTTCTCCCTGATCTCATTGAAGAACGACATATAGTTAGTGTACACATTCGGACTTTCCACTCGATAGCTTACAATTCTACACTTGAAAGCATTTCTTATAATTTGTATGCCATCACTAACTTGGACACATGCATTATTCTTGTGCTGGAGAGTTCTTTTATGAGAACTAACTTGGGATGCAGGGATTGTCACATTACAACAATTGCATGTGTACATTGGTGTCGATGCAGCCGCATCTAACTTAATCCATTTCACAGACGGCCCACCTTGGCAACTCTGAAGTTGATGACGACGGAGATTATCACTACGAGTAAACGATTTACCACAGTCACAGGAATACATTTTCTCGATGTGCTCTCAGCACAAAACTCTCTGAGATACTGATTTAACAATCATTCCCACCTCCTTTAAATATAATTTCAATGAGTGGGGAAGAGGATGAACAAATTCTATCCGCTTCGACTACTCATGCAACGTCACAGAGCCCCCACCATGCACACTTCTAATCCAACTCGCTATCGATACATACAAGATGAAGAGTGAACAGTAGTCGCTACATAACTGCATCGTGTGGATGTGTGACGTCAGCGGACCATTCCCACTATAGCGAGAGTCGAGCGAGGGTTGCTTCTGATACGTATGACTGGATCGTGTTCGGATGCGCTCCTCACAGTTGGATGACGTCACACACGCTTCCTCCCACCACCACTGTAAGGTATACACTGGCGGAGAGAAATCAGAGTTCACATATCTGACTGGATCTCCGTGGTGTGCGGACGTGTGCCTTCTCTAGATTTTCATGTGTTGGTACACATGAAAGTCATGCACAGTAACAAGTATACATACACATGAAGGTAATAGTAGTCATGGAGGTAAAAAAAAAATATAAGTACTTGGAAAAAGTACTTGTCCGTATATATTATAAGCGTCGAGCGTGGGCTACTTCAGATGCACTCCTCATAGTCGGATGACGTCACACACGCCTACTACCACTACCACTACAAGGTAAGTATCGGAGAGGAATCAGAGTTCACATATCTGACTGGATCTCCGTGGTGTGTGGACGTGTGCCTTCTCTAGATTTTCATGTGTTAGTACATAATATGAAAGTCATACATAGTAGCAAGTGTTCACATAAATGTTTTTAGTCTTGGAGGTAAAAAAAAAATATATAAGTACTTGGAAAAAGTACTTGTCCGTGTATGAAAAAAAATCTCTGTCACCCAAATGTCATCTCAAGGTCAAACAAAAACCTTGAACACCTCATCAAAACCTACATCAAGGTCAAAAATTACAAAATTTAAAAATCGTTTCAAGGACATCCCAAGGTCATAGACCCACACAGGCACCTATGCACCAAGGTCATCCCTGAATGTCACCCCAAGGTCACTGATGACGTCATAGTAGTGGGGGGAGGCTCAGAACCGGCTCAAATCTCTTACTTATTATAAAAATAATCAAAAACAATATTTTTTTGTGATTGTATCAACAAAAGATGTACTGAACCAGTTCTGGTTCATTTCAATAGTTTTCTTTAAAATGAGTTACCTACAGATGTCAAATAAATTCCTTCGTCCATTGATGAAAATAAAATAACCACCTCAATATATTCTCTCGGAAATAATGAGTAAGTAGGTATTTCAATATAAAAATGCGTAAACGATACATGTGGTTACATGATTTCCCATTGGATTTTTGAAATGTCAAAAAATAATGATCATTTTTGTAGAATGAAACTATCCAAATTAATTAAAATTATCAAAATTATCGCACCAATCATATTTATCAATTTATTTTAATTATTTAAGACAAAATTGACTTTTTGTTGAGAAATCATATAGGTGGTTCGTGTCAAGTAGGTATTATTGTCAGTTTTGAATTGTTTCAAATACACTATTCGTCATTTGTCTGAAAGAAAACAATATCTTCACTTTGCTCATGTTTGGTTCATTTAAAATTGCTGTTTAGGTGATTCTTTTTTTAAGAGCTTGAGGAAGTATTACGAGATGTTACGGTACATCAACTTTAAGAAACATAAAAATCTTCCTCAAAAATCTATATCAATATTTGCAGTGATGAGATAATTTTGAATAACTTTCGATGAAAACTGTGGAATGGTGTTTTTTTTCATAAAAAAAAAAACGTTTTTGTTGTGAGACCGATTATGAGATTATCAAGAAAACCTCCTTCACAAGATGGTGGCTGATTTACCCAAACCTGATCACTGATTACACACTTAATCAGTTTCAAATATGAAGCAAATATAAGTTTCCAGCTGAATACCTATTTGTTTTATTCAAAATTTCGTTTTCCAAATATCCTAGTGAATGTATTGAATAGAAAATGCAGGTAGCGCAATTCAAGGACTAAAATTGAATCAGATAACAAAAATTTCAAATATACCTTTACTGCTGGTTCCATTTTATTACCTGATAATTGGCAACTGTGTTGACTGTTTAATGTTTTACTTATACCAAGAGAGATGTTCGACTATGCAGTGAACATGATGTAGAAGATACGGATTTACGAAGTGCGATTGCCATGGAGAGTGTTTGAAAAAACCCAATCCAATATATATGGTACAACAATAACTATAGCTGACTGAGTAAGCTGAGTGAAAACTTCATTATTATTTTGCAAAAAGTATAGGTAGTGTTTTATATTTTTCCACCAGAAGTTCAATGAATCACAACATTTACGGTGATTTCTTATTTAATCTGGTGAAGTTAATAGCGTTAGGTAGATAGTAATTACTACGAAAAATTAACGATTTCTATTTGAACTTTTCATCTATCTATTATTCTCTAGAAATCATCTGGTAGGCTTATTGTTACCTGTGATTCGAAAAATAGGTAGTTACTCTGGTATCTATATATATAGCCCGACTCTTTATAATGGAGTTCGTAAAACATAGTAGCAGCACACTCTGTTTCTTTCCATTAACCATTGGGTGCTGCATTGAGTTAGGAGGTAATTTCAACACCAGCGGCAGTCAAAAATCAGTCAGGGAGAATGCAAGATTTCATGAGTATACCGGGTGACCACGAGGTGAGGTACGCCCCCCAATTTTTCTATAGTTTTGAAGATACAGGTTTCAAATTTGGCACGTCGATATATTACTCAAATACGCATATTTTGACTCCATAACCGAAAATTCACCACTTCCGGTTTAACCGGAAGTGACCCCAAACTTTTTTTTTCAAATGACACCCTGTACAATTTTTTTCATTATCAGGAAGAACACGCAATTTGTGATAACACTGTTCTCCAAAATTGAAAATCGGTTGAAAAATGGCGGAGATACAGTTGATTGTTCAATCGAACAAAGTTGGCCGTGAACATCAAACTCAAATCATCACAACTGACGAACGGCGTCAGCATTTACGAGAGGAAGGTTCGAGGTAAGATACAGCTGAAAATTGAGCTTCCCATGTAATTGCAGCAACCATATTTCCCATCAATTATCAAACATTTCCTCAAAACGGATTAGTACCCATAAAGAAAGGCTCACAACTGCCATTTCTCAAATAGCAACATACTCTTTTCACATTGTTATGTTGAAAGATGATGAATTATCAGATTACTCGAATGAAAAGATTTGAAGAATTCCGAAAGGAATCGAAGATACGGGATATTTCATTATGAGTGTTCTCAAAATTGACTATTCTTAAACATAGGCGGCTTGAACCTACGAAAGCTAAACAAAAATTCATATTTAAAAAAAATAGTGAAAATTTGCGGTACATTCTGAATAATGGAACATTGTGAGTTGTCGAAAAACATTCTACGGCGATGGAGCGAACTTTTTTCTCATTACTCGTATGCTAATCGTAATTGATGGTGGATTCATACAGCAGTTTTAAGATCGTTGTTGGAATAAATATTCCATTAACGAACATTCTTATGACTTCTTACTAGTGACTAAAAACTCATGAATTGGAACTGCTGTATAAATCCACCATAAGAATATACCTGCGGAGTAAATAAAATGTATTAGATATTTATTCCAATTTCTAACATTTGATACAACTAATTTCTGAACGAAAAAAATGGTATGAAGTAAACTGTTTATTGGTTCTGGTCACTTACTACACTAACAGAAATCAAAGTAATGAAAAAATGATTTACAAGTACTGTTCAAAATGTTCTCCATTATGTTCTCTGCACAAAATTGCACGTCTCACTATTGCTTCCATAACTCCATTTAACTGAGCTTGAGTAATACTTGCAATTGCTTCTCTAAGGCGATGTTCCAAATCCTCCCTTGATGTAGGACTAGAAGAGTAAACCTTGTTCTTCAGGTAACCCCATATGAAAAAATCCAGTGGCGTGAGGTCCGGTGACCTCGGAGGCCATCTTGTAGGACCATTCGTGCCAATCCATCGATTTGGGAATGTTTCATCTAGGTAACTGGTTACTATTCGGGAATTATGGGGAGGTGCACCATCCTGCTGGAAATACATATTTTGGTAGACGTCGACAGGTAAATTCTCCATGAATCCTTCTATTTCGTTTCGTAGAAATCCCAAATAGCGTTGCCCATTCAACATACCATCAAATATTATGGGCCCAATGATTCGAGTTCCTATCAGACCTATCCACACGTTGAATCCAAAGCGTTCCTGAAAATTCCCTTGTCTTATGAGCCTGGGGTTTTCAGTTGCCCAGTATCTGGTGTTGTTTCTATTGAACATACCAAGATTCGTAAATCTTGATTCGTCGGAAAATATAATGTTTCTCGTCATATTCGGGTTCCTTATGTGGTTCTCAAGTAGCCAATTGCAATATTGGACCCTTCTTTGATGATCATTTTCGTAAAGGCGCTGATGTATCTGATATTTATACGGCTTAAACCCATGTTTTTTTAGAATTTTTCGAGCTGATTCTCGTCCAACTGGTAATTCATGTTCGATTTGTCGAAGTGATATGGTGGGATCTACATAAACAACAGCCAAAACATTAGTTTCCGTCTCTGCATCAATAATAAAACTATCCTGATCATGTACATTGTCATCTGGTTCTATCCTGAATTGCCTTTCCAAACGTGCGAAATAGTTTCTACTTGGTTGGCGTTGTCTGAGAGGGAATCGTTCACTGTAAAGAATGCAAGCCGCAGTTGCATTTTTTCTACACTCGCCATAAATTAGCAGTATATCTACTTTTTCATTTCTAGTAAATTTTCGCACCATCGGAATGTTTTTCAACAAGTTACAATTCTCTTGTATTGAATGAGTAGAACAAATTGTCACTTTGTTGACAAAATATGCTTTTTTGTTTAGCTTTCTTATGTTCAAAGCCGCCTTCGTTGAAGAACATTCAATTTTGGGAACACTTATATTGTATTTCTGGTTCCTTTCGGAATTCTTCAAATCTTTTCATTCGAGTAATCTGATAATTCATTTTTCAACATAACAATGTGAAAAGAGTATGTTGCTATTTGAGAAATGGCAGTTGTGAGCCTTTCTTTATGGGTACTAATCCGTTTTGAGGAAATGTTTGATAATTGATGGGAAATATGGTTGCTGCAATTACATGGGAAGCTCAATTTTCAGCTGTATCTTACCTCGAACCTTCCTCTCGTAAATGCTGACGCCGTTCGTCAGTTGTTATGATTTGAGTTTGATGTTCACGGCCAACTTTGTTCGATTGAACAATCAACTGTATCTCCGCCATTTTTCAACCGATTTTCAATTTTGGAGAACAGTGTTATCACAAATTGCGTGTTCTTCCTGATAATGAAAAAAATTGTACAGGGTGTCATTTGAAAAAAAAAATTTGGGGTCACTTCCGGTTAAACCGGAAGTGGTGAATTTTCGGTTATGGAGTCAAAATATGCGTATTTGAGTAATATATCGACGTGCCAAATTTGAAACCTGTATCTTCAAAACTATAGAAAAATTGGGGGGCGTACCTCACCTCGTGGTCACCCGGTATATTAGCACCAAATTTCATGATTCATACACGGTTTCTATTCAATCGTGATTTGATACGGTGTAACTGGGTGAAAATTTTATACATTGAGTGTAGTTTCTGATTAAACATGAATAAAAGCACTATTGGGTGTATTATTTTTCAACCACTTGGTGTTTCTTTTGATTCAATATTTCAGAATCACTCTAAATCACCTCATCTGTGTTAGTTCTCACTGATGAGGTCAAAATTGACACCACTGAACACCTTCTTATGAGATTTTTAATAAAACTGACAATACATTGCTATTCAGGTGTTGATTTCAATCGGAGTTGGCTCTGAAATCCACTCGATTGAAAGTACACCCTAAAATTTTTTACTGTGTATTAGTTTCACTTTAATTTATCTTTATTTCCTTAAAACTTTACTGATTTAAGTTTCCCTATCTGACAGGTCTATCCTTTGGGTGTCTTCCTCACGCAATACAGGGTGTACGACTTGTGGTGTCCTACAGGGTGAGCCATCGTCGGCGGCCTACACACATCCTTGGTAATTCACAGGGAAAATCATCATTGTTGGACAGCAGGACGGACTGATTCCATCTACAGGGTGATCCTTTCCCGTACTACAGAGTGATCCGCCATTGTCGACACACAGAGGGAGTCATCATTGTTGGACAGGACAGGTCGACATCGTATACAGGGTGTCCCAAAAGGAGCACGCAAGTCTTGAATTCTTGATTTATCTTGTTATATTTATTTTGGTTTTGCTCTTTAGCACTTATTTATTAGAAATTTAGTTATTGCTTGTTGGCTAAACGTACTGCTTACATATAACGCTTCTTATTTTATTAACACAACGTGAATGTATGAACAAACGCACTATATACATCAAAGGCGCGTGCCCAAAGCAAATACGCTATCTATTCTTATCTATCTATTGATTGCTGTCGATTCTATCTATCTTATATTATGAATCTACGGAATCAGCGCTAGGATGATTGCATCGGCACCCACGAAATTTGAACCGTTATCTGAATAGATAACTTCTGGTTTACCCCTCCTAGCAAGATATCTTTTCAGACATGCGAGAAAAGCATCGGTAGTGAGATCAGTGACCACTTCAAGGTGCATAGCCTTGGTACTGAAACAAATGAATAAACAAATGAAACTTTTTATCAATTTTGCATCTCTTGCAGGGCGATCTTTGATAAGAATTGGTCCAGCGTAATCAACGCCCGTTATATGAAATGGAAAACATTGAGATAATCTAGCAGATGGAAAATTGCCAATGATGTATTGTGATGCTTCAGGATTTGACTTGAAACATTTTACACATTTACTGACAACTAGTCTAGAAGTGTTTCTTCCGCATAATGGCCAGAATTGCTGCGTTATTGAATAAAGAAGTTGTTGTGGCCCACAATGTAACAAACGTTCATGTTCTCTTTCGAATATGAGACGAGTTATGACATGTTTCGCTGGTAGAATCATGGGATGTATTTTATCAAACCTGTATCAAACTCCATACGCGCTTTCTGATGCGTCGGAAAAGGCATGTAATTCAATACATTTACTACAGCTAGACAGAACCCATCTTGGAATATTTATTTCATTTAAAGTATGTTAATTATCTCTGAATTTTATCCAACGAATTTGGATATTCTGAGGAATTCCTTCTTCCCAAGATAATTTATATTGCCATAACTGCTGCATAATCATCTTAACAATTACGATGACAGGTCCTAACAAACCCAAAGGGTCATAGGTTTTCGCTATAGTAGATAAAATTGTCCTTTTTGTTACCGGTCCCATCGTTACTTTGATAGAATATTGTATATAGTCTAGTTCAGAATCCCACATGATACTTAGAGTTTTGTTATGGCTGTCACCCAGATCCAAAATTCTATTTCGGAATGTACCTTTATAGAATTCCGAACAGCTAAATTATTGATACGATATTTGCGGAGTTCAAAACCAGCACCATATAGAATAGAATGAACTCCTGCCTGAATCTCTAACAAATCATCGATACAGTGTGCTCCTGTGAGCAAATCGTCCATATAAAAATCTTCTCTAATGACTCTACTGATTACAGGAAGGGATGACTCATTTTCATTGGCAAGCTGTCGAAGACACCTTGTTGCCAAGTATGGTGCAGATGCAGTACCAAATGTCACTGTATTAAGTTCAAAGCACCTGAGTCTCTCAAAGGGCTCTTTCCTCCACCAAATCTTTTGCAATGGCCATTGAGATTCAGTAATGAGGATTTGAAGATACATTTTAGAAATGTCACCGCTAATAACGAACCTATGTTTTTTGAATCGTAATATTATTGAGATGAGGTCGTCTTGTACTGTTGGACCCACATATTGCACATCATTCAATGATAAACAGCTATCGGTCTTCATGGAAGCATCGAAGACAATGCGAAGTTTCGTAGTCAAACTAGCTTCTTTTATCACTGCGTGATGTGGCAAATAGTAACAAATTTCATCAGTGTGTTTGAATAAGTCGAAACTATTTTCAGCTATTTCATGCATATATCCTAGATTTTCATAGTCATCCATAAATTGAACATATTGCGATTCAAATATTGGATCTCTATTGAGTTTATTCTCCATTGCATAAAAACGTTTCAAGGCAATGTTCTTTGAATTCCCTAACATATTCACCGAAATAGTATCTGTCTCACGGAGCGGCATACTTACTATAAACCTACCCTCAACATTTTTAGTATAAGTATTCATGAAGTGATCCTCACAAAATCACTCATCTTTCGATAACTTCAATTTATTCGTACTGTAAGTAAGTAAGTTTATTCAGTAAGATCTTTACAATTCGTTATTTATTTGATAAGAGAAGCCCACCCAAGCTCAGCTTGTATTGCGGGTCGTTCTCTTATCAATATTTTTCTTTCGATTATATAGTAACAGAATGAAAGGAACTATAATCAATGTTCAAAATTGATATTATGAGGAGAGGAAAAAATAACAGAGAAAAGACCTTGGTAATTGCAGAGTAATGTATGTAATTATTCGAGAATTGGTTTCAGGACATCTTTATAATGTAATTGTACAATCATTTTGGCTTGTTATTTGAACTTATTTTTATTTTGTATATTTCTAATGTCAGAGGGTAGTAGATTGAAAAGTTTAGGACCATAATAGGTTACAAATTTCTGTGTGATTGTGGTTCTATACAAGGGGATAGGAATTTCCTGCCTTGCTGTTCTTCGGGTAAGATGATAGTGTATTTCAGGGGGTGATGTACAGTTAAGGCATTGATAGATTTAATTATAGAGTTGCTCAGTTCCATACCTCCTGTTTTTATTAAACAACATTTTCAGTAAGGTATTTTGTGTAACTTCTAAGCAGTGAAGGGAAGTTCTGAAAGTCCCACTCCAGACAACAATGCAGTAGCGGATTATGGACTCAGCCAAGGAATCGTACACTATTATTTTATTTTTTTTGTTTAGGATGTTTTTTAACTGGTAAAATTTAAATATCAATTTGCGGAGTCTCGTTGTAGTATGATTGATGTGTTCATTCCAACGAATGTGTTGATCAATCATCACTCCTAGGTACTTTATACTTTTAATTTTTTTTTTGGTTGCACAGGCGCAGTTGGGGTCATCTTTACGGACGGTTCCATGTAGTCGAATATTTTCTTTTATTGGTTGATCTCTTATTGTGGACGAATAGGTGATAAATTTAGTTTTTTCGATGTTTAAACTGAGCATACTTTCATTAAGCCAGCTGTATATTTTATTTAGTCCATGTTCAGCCTTTTTATATATTTCATCCCAATTATCCCCCATGAATACAACAGCGGTATCGTCCGCATAAGAGATGAGTTTTCCTTCTATATGTTGCAAGACATACAAGCTGTTTATATAAAGAAAAAGAAAATTGGACCCAGTACCGTACCCTGTGGCACACCCATGGATACCGGTAGAGGGTCGCTTAACGTGTTATTGATTTTAGTAATTTGTGTGCGGTCTGTTAAGTAATTCTTTATTATATTCAGGGGAAGGCCTCTTATGCCAGCGCTTTCCAGTTTCTGGAACAGAATGTTATGGTTGACAGTATCGAATGCCTTGGCCAAGTCCAAAAATACCGTTATGCATTTCTGTTTATTTTCAAAGAAGTTGTGAAGTGTTTTTGTTAATTCAAAGACTGCTTTTTCCGTGGAACAGTTCTCTCTGAATCCAAATTGTGATGCAGATAGGATATAAATTTTTTCACAATAATTCATGATTCTATTTTTTAAACAATTCTCAAAGATTTTTGTGAATTTGTTTATAACAGTTATTGGTCTGTAGTTGTTCGATAACTTTTTGTTCCCAGTTTTGAATATAGGGGTAGTTAATGATTCTTTGAAAGCAGATGAAACTGTTCCACTATTTAATATTAAATTCAAAATGTGACATAAAGGGTCTACTAGATGAAGATGATACTATTTTATTTGCTCAACTGAAATTTTATCAGGACCAGGTGAGGTATTATTTTTTAGTTCTGATATAATTTTTATCAATTAATTTTTTGATATTGGTCAAAGGAAGATTGCATCTCGAGTATTTTTGGTCCGTGTGCTACAGCGCTCAGGAAGAGTAGCTGATTTTTTAATTTTATTTGCCATTTTTGTACCAATACTGGTGAAAAATTTATTAAAATGATTAGCGACTTCTTTATCCGAAGTAATTTTTTGATTTTCCTCATCAATGATAATGAAGTCCGAGGTGGTTTGCCGTTTTTCGCTTGTTATTTCATTAATGTTTTTCCAAAGTTTTTTGATATTTGTTTGAGAGTTTTCAATTTTTGTTTTGTAGTATTCTTGTTTAGTTGTCCTGATTAGATTGTTAAGAAAATATCTATAATTCTTATATTCTTGGCTATTTTCCACGGTGTAGTGTCTATTCAATTTTTTTTTTAGAAAGTCTCTACTTCGGATAGAGTTCAATAGCCCTTGAGTCATCCATGGTTTTAATTTTGTATTTAATTTATATTTTACTATTTTTACCTGAGTGCTTGATTGCAGAAATTCACTTTTTTTTTACTGAAAGCCATGTAGGCAGTTTCTGGTTCCTGAGATTCATAGGTAGAATGCCAATTTTCGTTAATGAATAGATTCGACAATTTTTTATGGTTTAAAGTTATGATTTCTTTCGTGATTTTTGGAAGGAGTGGATAAGAGCACTGTATAATGATCCGTTAAATTTGTTTTGAAAATGTAAGAATTCATTTTATCAACACTGATTCTAGCTTTATTTGAAATTTTTACAAATATGTGATCTATTATAGAAGAAAAGCCATGAGATTCCCTCGTGGGTTTCGTTCTATAGGAAAAATATCCTAATTCTGCCATCAGGCATATATACCTATTAACAAGTAGGGAATCAGTATCAAGTAAGTTGATATTTGTCTCCTATCAATACACTATAATCTGATGTTGCAAGTGTTTTTAGGTAATTCTCAATATCTTGTAAAAAAATATCTACATTTGTTGAGGGTGGTCTATATTTAACAGTTATGGAATATGAATTGTTACTGATATTAAAATTCATTTTGATTAGTTTTATTTCCGTTAAATTTATAGTCGTTACCTCGGCAGAAATTTCATATCTCACAAAAACCACAACCCCATCGTTTTGGTTAAATTGCGAATCATTATAATATATATTGAACCCTGGTCTCGTGAAAGCCTCCAAATCATCCAAAACCCATGATTCAGATAGTACGAGTATATCAATGTTTTTATGATGGAATTCTTCAATATAGAGTAGAAGTTCATCAAAATTTTTCCTCATACTTCTTATATTGAAGTGAAAAATGTTGAGATATTTATTAGATATCAGAGATAGGTTGTCTACTATGTTTTCACAGATATGTGTTTTCCTCTCCTCATAATTCTCTAAAGAATCCAAAAAGTCTAACATATTGGGACGCTAAAAATTTAGTATGAGTTCCTTCAAAAGGATAAGGCTAAAAAATAACAATAAAAGTCTATAGAAATAGAAAATGAAAAGGGTATATATTGCATCTTACTGCTCCTGTATAGTTATTTTAACATCTACCCAAAAAAAAAATTCCAAGACAGAACCAAATAACAAAACGTGTGATCAACCTTAAAGAAAACGATAGTTCTTTTATTACTCATTGTACATACTGCTGAATATCTTGCATGGATTAAATCTTCACATTGGTGTCGTTGATCTTGATGAAAATCTGGCCCTTGAAGGTCCATATTTTTTTGCCTGGTAGTGATGTTTTCGCTGTCTTCAGAAGGATTCTTCGTTCGCGAGTTAAGTCTTCTGTGATGAATATAGATTTATTTTTCAGGTTTTTCAAATTTTTGAATAGCTTGACTTTTTCCAGTGGATCTCTAAACTTCATTATAATTGGTCTAGGTTTCTTCTTGTTATTGGACGGGGACCCCACTCTGAAGCAGTTTGATATATCTCCCTCTTGAAGATCTACTACAGAATTTTTGGAAAGATTTTCAAGTATGACTTCTTTCGTTTTTTCATTTATCATCTCGGGTACCCCGTATATACAAACATTGTTAGATTTATTTTGTTGCTGGATGGAGTCAAGTTTTTGCTCCATGAGTATTATTCTTTCATTCTGACTTTATATCTCTTCGGTGATGGCTTTTAGTTGTTGTTCGATTTTGTCAGATAACGTTTTTGTCAATTGACCTATGAAATCGGCGTCTTGGAGCAGAATCTTTTATTATATTATTCATATCTAATTTGCTTCTTGTGCTCATTTTATAATTGAAATATGAGGAATATGGTTTAGGATGTAACGAGTATCTAATATTGTGAACTTACGGGCAGAATTTCACTACTTCACACAGGTCGGATTTATTTTGTTTAGGAGCAGTTGAGAATGCGACTACACCTTGTGAGACATCAAACTGAACTGTACTCTTCAATATGCCAGAACTTTGTTAACTGATTATCGATATCGGAATTAGTTTTGGGAGACATATTTTTAGAGACAGTACAATAGCTATAGTTGTATTTTGCATTCGGAATCGATCCGCCTGCAACCACCCAGCCTAACTGGGTCTTTTGCAATAAAGGTAAATTTCTACCTAGCTCAATCTGGCCAACGCACAGAAGATTCCAGAAATGACGAGCACCAATTAAAATATCGATTTCACCGTAACAATGGAAATTGGTGTCGGCCAGTCTTATATTATTGGGAATAGACAATTGCGACCCTTCAAATGATTCTGATGGAATAGGACCTGTAATTTTAGGAATAATCAAACATGATACATCACCTACGAAATTTCCGAATTTAGCTCTCAAACTAACGGTCGTGGAATGATCAATACTAGTGAGTGATTGTCCCACTCCTTCCACTGAAAATTCCAGATTGGTAGACCTAATTTCGTACACAAATTGAATAGTAATAAAATTGCTTCGACTACCGCAGTCAAGAAACACTCTTGCCTCGTAAAATTTATCATGATTATCCTTCAGCAGTACTATAGCTGTAGATAGTAGTATAGCCTGTTGAGCTCTCAAATTCAAATTGCATGCATTTACTTGTGTTGTTGACGAATGAACTTCATTATGAGAAGGTGATGCTTCAACTTCTGTCTTAATTTTTTCGTAACTTCGTTCCAAATGAACGAGAGTATTGTGTTTTTTGTTGCATTTTTTGCAGCCATTGAGTCTACAAAATTGATTCGAATGACCTGGTCTGAGACAGTTCAAACAAAGACGTTCATTTTTAGCTTCCTGAATTCTCATTTCAATAGGCAATTTCAAAAACTTTCGCAATTGTAAATAGCATATCTGTGTACCTTTGCAGAAAAAACACTTCAGGCCGTTTTCTTGTTTACTCAGATTAACTTGAACTATTTGTTTATTTCTTTGATTAGAGAAATTACCAATGGATTTCATCAATTCTTTTTTATTGAATTGTAACTTTTCTTATAACTCATATTTGTGTTTCGAAAAAGTTATCATTTCCTTCTGTGTTGGAAGTTCATCCTTTATTTCATATTCCTCCCGATTTCTCCTTGTAACAGGGACTAGTTTCGTTGTGATGATGTGAATCATCAAGATGTCCCAATTTTCCGTAGGAAGTCTCAAAGAACTCAAAGCTCGATTATGTTTAGTTATATTGTCAGAGAGGCGTCCCAGTTCCACATATGATTCTTTATGAATATATTCTAATTCAAAGATATTTTTCACATGATTGAAAACTATCAATTGTTTATTTTCATAACGCTTCAACAATTCCCATACCATTTCATAATTACTATCAGAAACTTCTATATTTTGAATCGCATGTGAAGCTTCCTCGCTTAAAGATGATCTCAAATACTAGAACTTTTCTGATTTGCACATTGCGGGATTATCATGTACCATGGCCTTAAATGCATCTCGAAATTCGAACCACTGATAATACCCCCCATGAACACCGGAAGTTTAATAACAGGTAACTTGATATTGGATGTCATCTGTTTTGGATTCACAGAAATAGACATTGATCTTACGATCTTCATGTCTTGAGATCTGTACTCTACTTAGTAAAGCATAATAATTTTTTTCAAATGAGATACTTTCCTCTTCCACACCTTCTGGATCAATGATCTCAATTCCTAACTGAACTTCGTTAAAATTATTCAAAGAAGGCGTGAAATTGGCAAGTCTATTTTTCAAATCCAAAACGATAACATCTGTCAACTTATCAAAATCCAAAGATTCATTATAATTTGAAAATCTTGTTAATTGGGCTTTCAAAGTACGCCGTTAAATTTTCAATTTGTTAATTTCACTTTCCATTTTTTTATATTCAGTTCAAAAATATAGCAGTAGATGAATAGGATAGTACTGATAGTACTGATTAGGAATTTAAAATAAATAGAGGAACAGGAATGAATATAGAAAGCAGGAATCTCACCCCTACTTCTTGTCTTGCTAAATCTTATAGCAGCTGGCAATAGGCACCAAAATCGGGATCAACTCGTAGGGATCCGGCTCGAAGGACCAATGTTAATAAACTCAACGAATTGTGAGTTGAGTTACTCGTGTGGACTGTTTTAATTGACTCTTAATTGTAAATAGGACACTAGTTTATAGTTTTTAAAGTTTTACTTAATATAATAGTACAATGAATTCTATTATTTATCTGACTTTTTTTGTCTGTCAGAATAATCATTTTTCTCATTCACTCAAAAATGACAAATCGGGCAGTCCAGTTTCTCTACAGAGTGATCTTCATTGCAGTTCGACTTCGCTAACTAAATACCGTACAAACATCTTCCGGAGGAAATGCGCTATCAGAAAAATTTTTCTCCAGTGCGCAGGGTCCAGAAAAATCGATTTCAACTTTTATTGCAGCTTTGAAATATTTGGTGGATTTCCAAACAGAATTTTGTGATAGCGGTTGTTAGAAGTCAGATTTATATGTTGCACCTATTTATGGTGGGGCCATATTAGAAAGAAGATGGATTTGAGCTTTGAATGTTGATTTACATGACTTCAATGCTATTTGAAGTCAAAGTTAAAGTCAACCTCAATGTCAAAGTTCATGTCAAAATCGATGTCAAATATCAATGTCAATGTCAAAGTCAGCATCAAGATAGATGTCAAAGTCAGTCAGAAATCGTAAAAAGTCAATTCCAAGGTCAACACCAATCATCAATAGAAAAGATCCTGAATATATTATACAATATAAAGTAGGCAAAATTCGTGATTATGAATGTTTTCTCCAGTTGAAATCTAATGTGAATCCAGTTATTATCAAACCTCGAAGTCTACAGGAGAAAGTGGATACGGAATTGAATTATCTACAACAAAAAATGGCTATTGAAAAATCAGATAGATCATTCAGTATGAGGCACACCACTATTAATCGTACCAAATAGTGATGGTGAAATCAGAATATCGGTATCCCATTCCCAAAATTGAAGGTATTCTCAATGAAATGAAGAACAGGAATTTTTTTGCATACCATACATACAAAGCTTAGTATCATAATTTTTCAGTTGATGATGAGAGTGCAAGAATACAAGTGATTTCTACGCATCGTTGCACATATCTCGCAACTTGATTATAGGATAAGATTTTGGTATAAAAGCAGCTCCAAATGTGTTTCATATAGTTATTCATCAAATGGATGAGAACTCACAGGGTGCCACTATACATTTTGATGGTATTTTAGGTCAAGGATTCACTGTCAATGAATGCAGCCAGACATGGGCCTTGGTAGTCGTGATGGTAGAGCGCTTGCCTCTCAACCACAGGGGCGTGGGTTCGATTCCCAGCCTGGTCACTGGTGTCATGCATGGCATCATACGTTGAAAGGTAAGGGCTACGTCTTCTCTAGCTTGCACAAGTCTTTCGAAGGCTTCTTAGGGTTGTGCTCGTAAGGGTGCAGCCGGTTGACGGAGATAACCATAACAACAACAACGTTGAAGGCAAAATTGAAATGCATGTTACGAACATTATATGAGGAATAACATTCGTTCTTAGTCGAGTATAGGGCGACACCCTTATCTTCGAAAATTCTGATGAGTAGAAACTAAAGAACAAACTCAAATTCAAAGAAAGACCAAATATTACACGAGCCCTCGTATAAAATCGGAAGTGATGACCTGCAAGTTGTAACTTTGTATACTGTTTAAGTGTGACGAGTCTGACAAGATTTCGCAGAGAGGAAACCTTGTAAGTGGTGAGTTTTCCTTTGTCGCCATCTTTGGAACGTCGGACTGCTGAAGATCCCCATTAATTTTGTCGGACAATGGTGCGATTGAAAATCTCATTAAAGTATTGTATTCTCCTAGAAAAATCAGACGAAAATGTTGGTACGTCTTGGTTGTCCCCCACTCTAAACGTGTCGATATCACTACTTAGGTTGGCGACATGCAGCAATCTGATTTTTCTAGGAAAATACAAAAATTAAATGAGATTTTCAATGGCACCATCGTTCGACAAAATTAATAAGGATCTTCAGCAGTCCGACGCTCCATAGTTGTCGATATGACGACAAAGGAAAACTTACCACTTTCAAGGTTTCCTCTCTGCGACATCTTGTCTGATTTGGCGCACTCAAACGGAATATAAAGTTACAACTTGCTGGTTATCACTTCAGATTTTGTACGAGAGCTCGCGTACTAGAAGAAGAGTAGTTAGTGCAGTAGTCACGATTTGATAAATTCTACAAGCCCGTAGTTAGACTCGTAATCTCGGGACTTGAAACGACAAATGTGAGATTTGATGAACTGCTAGTTGAAAAATTCTGTAGCTGTCAGGACAAATAATTTTCTTCAACAAGAACTGATAATCCACCTGCTAATTCAATGACCGATAGTATCAGAGGAACCGCAGAAGAACAACCAAGTACAAGTATGGCGGCTAATTACACAACAACCAATCCCAATTTTATGACGAACGATTAATTCTGATTAAGTCTGAATTTGCAATGTTCTACTAGAATACGAAAACCAGTCAAACGTTTTGTTCTTTTGATATGTTTTGTGAATTACTAGATTGTGTTTAGATTTAGAATATTCCGTAAATTGTTTCTTATATTGTCGACCTCAAGCGGCGAAAAATTGTTGTATGTTAACAGGCATTTTCTGTTCTTGATCCTTACTCATAAGGAAAGGTACTCTCCCGCACTCGACTGCTTACCCGAACTCTGCTTTGCGCCGTTCGGGTAATGGCAGTCACATGCGGGAAAGGTATTCTTTCTGTACTTTCTGTTAGGATAATAAATAACTAGTACTTGCTCAAAATAAGGTCCGATTTCATAATGAGCTAAAGAGTCATTTAGTTTAAACAATTGTCAGACTGTCACAAGCAGCCGATGAATTAATTACTACTTTAAGTTCATTATGAAATCGGGCCTAAATAAGAAGGTATAGTTTACGAATTGGAATATCGACAAAAGTTAATTGAACATACATTACTTCGTCTCGTCAGCCAAGGCATCCACACAAGCACATACGTATCACGAAAACACACATGAATATCTAAGTTGATCATTAACTTGATTTTTCTTCACACCAATAAGAATAATTACAAAAATGCCAAAAGGTCAGAATCAAAGTATGGTTACACAAACGATGAAGACACGGATGGACAGATCACTGATATAATACAGCACGCGTCCTTTCGATCCTCCTATCGGAATGCTACAATAATGACGTGACTATGTTGAGGGATAAAATTATACAACTGCTTAATCATATAATTTATTTTGGAGATATGATTATTAACATCCTTTCAGATGTAGATTTTTCACAAAACTATTTGAATATAATGAGTACAAATGGTTATAATTCATATATTAATGAAAATACAAGAGTGAGCGGAATTAGCACATCTTGTATCAATCATAATATATTCATCAAAATTAAAATTGCCTCAGAAAACTGTATACCTCTTATTTTCGAAACAGAAACCACAAACCACTACTTAACTCCACAATGATAAATATGAAACTCAATAAAATTATGGATAATTTAGAACTTAAAAATGAATATAGAAAATATAAGACCTATTTGGATTACAAAAACCTGAAAGAAGAACTCAATAAAGAAATCTGGGATATTCTTACAACAGTTCATGAAGTTGAAGAAATCACTGAAATAATAAAACAGAAACTCAAGTTCACTACAAGTAAACACACAAAACTAGTAAAATTGAAGCATTTTGACAATAAAAAATCTCGGATAACAAAGGCAATTATTGTATCGGAATAAGGGATCTTCAAAAGGCCTGTGGGAAGCTGTAAAAAATGTGTAACGAAAATAATATCCATCATACAATAAAAAAAACAACAAAAACAAAACAACTTTCTGTAACTCACAGAGTGATTACTTTTCTTCAAAATTTGAGAATATATAATTTTTTTATGAAATATTCGTATTTATTAAAATAATGTAAGTACGCCACTTTGCCGTATAGTCCGCCTCTGCCTTCCATGAAAACAAGAGGCTGACGAAATTTATAATTTCTATAAGTAGCGAGTACTGAGAGAAATCGAATACTTCACTGTTTTCGAGTACCAACGAGTAGGTACTCTTGAGAATCGAGTACATACCGATTTTTTGTACTTGAGTACACCATCACAGACTGTATTCTCTTATATGTCATTTCCAAAGAATTAATAGATACGTTGTGGAGATCTCTTCCTAGGGTATTTATGGTAATGGCTATGCTGCCGTCCTTAGCAACAACGCCGTATCTGCCATCTGCTATTTTGCTTAGAATTCTGTAGATCCGACCTTCATACGAAGAAAATTCTCAAACTTTTGTACATTCGGCAAAATGATTTATTAACTTTGGCTATAAACCGGAAGTACACATAATTTTTGCTTGGTAAAACGCAAAATTTATCGGTTTTCAAACCTTCAGAGTCCAATATTTTATTATTCATATTTTTTGTAGATACTGCACTTTTGCTAAGGACGGCAGTATGGTGTAGCTTGGGCACTGTAAGTATTTTAGGCGTCGTATATTCGGGTCAGTTCTGTAAGAAAGTTTACAGTGAAAATTTGGAGAAGTTTTAGACTGAAAATTTCATAAAATAATCATGCCATGTGAAGAAGACTGCTAAATCGTTTAAATCTCACTGAAACATCTTCTCTCATATAAATACCGTAAATTAGTCTGATACAAGTATTTTGAACTTTTTGAATTAAAAAAGTTAATTGTTCAAAATTGTTTTTTCCGTTAACCAGCTGTCATATGTACGAACGACAGCCCTCAGAAGTAGAAACTTGTGCGAGCTAAGGATTAACGAGGTCTTACCTTTTAACGTGCGATTCCTAGCACGAGTCGCTGGTCTTTAGACATACTATATCAGCGTGGTTGAATTGTGACAGCATATAGGTACTGCTCCACGAAGCATTTTTTTGTTTCCAAGTTCAAGGATCTTTATGAATAAATCAGTTTCAATGAACCATGCGTTTATAAGCTTCTACGTAATATATTCCGTGAAATGTAAGTTTCTATCAATTATTAAACCTAAATTTTTGAGATAAAGGGCTTGAAAGGAATCACAGAATTATCAATTTTCAGTTCCAAATTGGCTAGCATATTATTTCGAATAATGCCTACACAAAATATTTATGCTTATGATTTATTAGGACTGACTTTGGGTAATTGTTCAGGAGATTTTTCAAACAAAGCATTTAGGCTTGAGTTAATCAATATGCTTGGCGCCTGCAGTATTTGTTTGCATATTCAAAAGCGAGAGTGTCATCGGCATAGAAGTAATACTTAACATGTTGCTATGCATTGATGTGCTGCCCTGGAACACCAGACATAATTTTTATGGAAGGAAAAATTTGGTCATCTATTTGGTTGATCATATCGAACGCTTTTGAATAATCAAACAGTACTTGAAAGCATACTTTACTGTTATCAAAATGTTCTGATAATCTCGTCTACAACATCAGCCAGAGCCGTTGCACGACTGTAACCACTTCTGAATCCAGATCGTTTGATAGAAAACACTTTATTGTTTTCCAAAATCACCATAATTTGAGTTTCAATTACTTTTTCAAATATCTTTGAAAGCATTAGTAACAAGCTTATACATCGGAGATCATGGAAAGATTCAGGATTTTTTACTTTACACTCTTCCACAAGTCTGGAAAAGTATTTTGTTCTCATACATTTATCAATTATCTGATTCATAATAGCAATCAAAAGAAGACAGCATAGCTGAATGAGAATAAAATTGTTATTGTCAATACCTATCGCTTTTGTTTTTACGTTATGAATAATTTTCCTAACAATATCTTCATTGATAGACTCAAAGTCTAGTATAGTACATTTGAAAGCTACCATTTTTTTTTCTCATATCGAAGGAAATAAGATTTGAGTCGCATCGAGATTTGATGATATTGATGTCTCTGAATATCTTATCATTCAGATCGTTAACATTTTTATATGACATAAAATTGTGGTGTCGTCTGCCAATAAAGTAATATTTCCAAATTTGCGTGAACTCAATAAATCATTAATATATGAAAGAATAAGAATCGCTCCTAAGACCGAAACTTGTGGAACTCCAAAGTCAATATTGACTTAATTTGAACTCTTTTTATTAACTGACTGCGGTCAGTTAGACAGGACTTGAACTATTACAGAGTTACTCCTTCACAGCCATATAGATGCAGTTTACGTAAAAGTATTTTGTGGTCTACGCAGTCAAAAACTTTATTGAGATCACAAAATACTACTGCTGCTACATCTCCGGCATTTATGTCAGAATATACAAATACTTACCCATATTGTAGGAAAGCATCAAAAACTCAGTCCGCCATCTTTAGAAGTTAGCCATAAAAGATTTAAAGGAACTTCAATTAATTCATTTTTCAAGATATTCTCAGCAAGTCCTTCCATTTGATATCGATATTGTAAGAGTACATTAAAAATAACTATTCCACCATTTTCAGATATCTGCTTCAGAATTGAGTTGCAAGATTCCACCCGAACAGTTACATACATACATTCATACATAACATGCAAGTTGAATAAAAGCTTGCAATAAATTATAATAATAAAATGAAAGGAGAAAAATAAATGTATTGTACTTCTTGTTTGAGAAATATTCGTATGATATTTTTTATTATTATCCCTGTTAGAAATGATGCTGAATAGACATAGAAAAATGTCTAGGAAAAAATGTAATGGTGAACGTTTCAAATTGAAAGTGTTTTATTAAAAAATACTGAAAAATCCCACTTGGGGTGTAGACCATCGGGGGCAGTCCGTTCGTGACTTTGTAGTGAAACAACTACTGACCCATGCATGACTCCTCTTTCGTGAACCACCAAAATTTTGTTGATTTTCAATATGTTCTCAAAAAGTCATCATACTGACATAGTTCCGGTGACGCTATATGTATTACACTATTTCAGAATAATAATTACAGTATAGGCATCACTGCCTCCTATAAACCTCCATCCAGAAATATGCAACTATATGTGGATGAATTAAACCAATATTTCAAAAATGTATAGAAGTAGAATTGACTTGAAAAAACTGCATAGCTTTTTGTACAATGAGACTTGGGAAGACGATATGAATTGTAAAGAAAGTCAACTATCTTACGAAACCTTTTTAAAAAATTAATGGAATAAGTATACCTGTCAACAGTTTCAGCACAATTAGTGAAAAACACCATGAATTAGAACCATGAATAACACTAGGCTTAATAAATTCGATCAAACACCGAGATATGTTAAAAAAAGACTCAGGAAAAAGAGATTTGGAAACACTTTGGCAACAGTATAACCAATACAGGAACAAATTGATGAAAATAACAATAAAACAATACTATGAGCAAAAATTGAATAACTTAAAACGAAATTGTAAAAAACCTGGGAGATAATAAATGAGATGTCAACTTTTAATGTTAAGAAGAGGTAAGTTGTACTGATATATTATGACCAAATGGAAATGTAATATTTGATAATGAAAAAAAAGCTGAGGCATTCGACAATTATTACTTCGTGTCTCTTGCTTCAAACATGTCTGAGAAAATAACAAGTCAATAAACCTGCTAATTTCCTGAGAGATATTTCGGTAAATTCTACATTATCTCTCGAGTCAGACACAGAAAATGAAGTTGTAAATATCAAATCAGATCTCAAAATCAGCTGTTCTCCTGGACCAGATGGAATAAAGCTAGATATATTTAAATAGTTTGATGTGAAATAACGGGATAGAAATTTTTTTGGATGGAACGAAATTCTAACATTTTTTAGATGGTTGAAAAGAGAATTAAATTATCTTTTCAACGATGTGACAGATGACCTCCAATGCCATTTAAAATATCTTAGTTGATGTGTCCCCCGCGTCATCTATCGAAAAATCACAATGTGATTCATTTCAGAAAGTAGTATCGGTGAAACCGTCCAAACTTTTTTTTATGTTTGAACGTGAAACCGTTCGAAAGTTAACAGGGGAGACTATTAAAAGCCGCACTGTATTATTAATCTCACATTCAAAAATCGTATTATAATGGAAATAATCGATTATTAGTCCTATTTACAAAGCTGGAAATAAATGTCAATTAGGAAACTACCGCCCAATCTCTGTAATTAACAATTTCGCAAAAATCTTTGAACAGTCAATAAAAACGAGATTTACTAGACTTTTTTGAAAAGCATCCTGTGAAAAAAAAAGAGTCAATATTGGTTCATGAAAAAATTCAAGTAGGTACTGAGAATGCATGCAGTACTTGATTCTTCAAATGAGGTTACCAAAGCACTGGATAGATCTGAAAAATGCTTGACAGTTTTTCAAAATCTGACCAAGGCATTTGATACAGTCTTGCATGATAAGGTAATGGATGAACTGTATAAGTATGTAATTAGAGGACCAGCGTTAGATATTTTGCGGAACTATTTATCAAATAGGAGCCAGACGGTCAGAATTGACAATGAACAAAGTACACCATTAAGTCCCTACCGGTGTACCACAGGGAACAGTGTTGGGACCTACTCTGTTCCTTGTGTATATCAATAATATTAGTATGATCAATAGCTTCACAAGTCGTATTATTTCCTACGCTAATAATACGGCACACCGATGAAACATGGGTCAAAGCATTATGATAACGCAATGAAAGGATTGAGAGATATCCAAGTCTGGCTTGATGATAATGTTTTAAGTTTGAATGTCAAGAAAACTAAAGTAATTGTATTCACTTTGACAAATAATGATAAACCCAGTTTGAATTCTTCAAAAATACATTCCCCAAATTGCTTAAATCAAGAAACATTTGACTGTCCAACAATTGAAATAGTAGCTTTCATTAAATATCTCGGGATCCTCCTAGATCAGCATTCGAGATGGGATGAGCATGCCATCCACGTAGCAAATAGACTAAGACATAGTGATATATTGACTTTTTAGTTTGTGAGAAATCTTGTCAAAGGAAAATTTACATACTGTTACAAGATTGATAAAAGCCCCCTAGCTGCGCCGCTGAGTCGACTCGTAAGCTATCGTCGATAATTATTTCCAAGAAGAGATTATTATTTGGGTAGAATTCTGTAGTGAGTAATCTAGAGCGGATTCGCGAAACATCTGGATACAATACTAGAGTATTTAAATGCGAGACATATATCACTGGGATGATTAAGAAGTTATGATTAAGATTAAAGGCGGATTCATGCAACGTTCATTATAACAACCACATTTTCATTACATTATAATAGAGATTTCTAATGGCTTTGGACACCCTAATAAAAAGAGACGAAAGTTCTTAATTTTTCCGTCCTTGTTGCCAGGGGATGTACTCTGTGATTGGTTACTATAAAGTCAGGGAGATAAAAGTCATTCTCAACTGTAGCTGTCATGTCATTCAAACTTCCCGCCATTATGGTAACCAATCACAGAGCGCGACCCTGGCAACAAGGATGGAAAAATTAGGAACTTTCGTCTCTTTTTAGTCTTTTTACTTGGGTGTCCAAAGTCATTAGAAATCTCTATACATATAATGTAATGAAAATGTAGTTATAATGAACGTTGCATGAATCCGCCTTAGGAAGTTTATGAAGAAGTGATAAGCAGTATATAAGTGTTTGGAATATTAAGCTAGTTGTAGTGTTGTATAAGATCTAAGTGTTTAATTAGTCAGTGAAGTAGTTGTATGTTTTTAGTGAAGTTAGAAAATAAACAGTTTAGTAATGTGCTCGGCAATATTATTTAGCAAATCGTAACAATACTATCTATGTCTCACTCGCGGAATCAATCATTACATATCGTATTACAGTTTGAGGAGGAATGTCCAGTAATCTTATGAATAGGGTTCAGACTATGCAAAATACAATACTGAAAATTCTTAAAAAAAACTGAATTGTTTTCTACTGTAAATCTATGCTGTGTGACACAGACTCATGGTACACGCCCTTTTCTCTTTTGTTTTTGTAGCTATATTTCTGAAATTTTGAACATTGAATATATTCACTATATGGCACTTTTTGAAATAGTTGGAAAAAAATCCAAATTCTAGTTATTAGTAATGACATAAATTTTAGATTTTCGAACAGAACCCCGTATATTACTACATTTTTGAAATCTGCAATTTTCCAATGATACCTCATTATTGATTTGTCATTCGTCAGAACAACCATTTTATTTTTCGATCTAGAGAGCCGTGAACTCCCTAAAATTATTTAAAATAATGAAAATAATGCTACACTATCATAATTTCGATTTAAAAAGTATTGTGGTTCGAAATACATGCCAAAAAAGTAAACCAAAACCCTTTTTTACTCGAAACTGCGTTTTTCCAAATGGTACCATAATGGTAGGTACTTTGACGTCATTCGAAAGTACCATCGATGGGGTATCAATCCATATTAACATTTTTTTTCACAAAGAAAAATGATATCTTCAATCAAATATATACAAACTCTTGAACACAGTACTCTTCTGAGAAAAATAATTATTTCTCATTGATGACTATACTCTTATTTCAAACTAATTGAGCTGTTTGCTCTTTACATAAATTCTCTTGGAATGAATTTGATCGCAGCAAAACATTCTAACTCTTCAAGCTAGAGAACGCCAACATTGACTCGTCTGCCGATCATGTTCCTCTTGATTCAAAAGTATAATTCTTTAGCAGAGATCTGGAGGAAGCACGTGATACAGTCAACCAATAAGCTTAAGCCATAGCGGGTGCTCGTGAAACCCTGCCAACCCAAGCGAGAGAGAGAACTGCTACCGGGACCTCCATCTTGTATGTAAATCGTATTCCGTTTGACTGACTGTTTGACGGAATGAGTTCGAATATCAAAGTTGTTATATTCGTCATAGTATTTTGTGTGCAGATGTGCCACTAAGGAAGTGTAATATGGAGGTTGAATTATTCCTGAAGAATTGCAATTCAGATCATTTATGGGCCAGTTGTAAAGGTAGGTTGAAAATATTTTCGTTTAAAATTGTTGCATGTATAATGGCGATAAACATTTTTTCTGTATTCGGTCGCATTGTTGTGCATCACTGCTAATGGTTTTCATTAAATACGTAGGTATAAAATTAATATTACAAAACTATTCCTACATATTATAGCCATTATACCTACCTCAATTATTTGTAGTTGTTAATGCATTATTTTATGTTCACTTGACCTTTGTTATGAACTTCCGAAATTATTTCAAGCGTCTTGAAGAGCAGTTCAGAAGAGAGCCTGATTACTGTTGGTACTGAGTATAATATTATTTCTGAAGACATGGAGATAAATGTTCTCATAAGACTGGAAATCAATAAAACAGTATCTCTTAGGGTGGTCGCTTCTGTGTTGGATACCAGTCGTAAAAGTGTCAGAAGAATTTTGAAAAAACATACGTATCGATCGTATGAATGTCAAATACATCAACATTTGTACGAAGACGATAGTATAAGAAGGATGGAATATCGCAGGTAGGTACTACGCAATAATGTACAGCAAAATAATGAGTTCCTGAAAACAATTGTCCGATGAGTCAAGATTCACTAATCTTGATTTATTTAACAAACAAAATACTCGATATTGGACTCAAGATTGGACAGGGGAGTTTCCAAGAACGGTTTGGATTTAATGTATGGCTGGGAGTAGTTGATGGAGATCGAATAATTGGTCCCATAATATTTGATGTACCTTTGAACGGTGGTAGATACCTAAATTTCCTCAGAAATGAAATTGAAGATTATTTAGAAGATTTACCGCTAAATCTGGAAAATCGACTGTTCTTTCAGCAGGATGGTGCATCTCCGCACAAAATAGTAGGATCGTGACGGATTACCTTCGTGACCGATTTGGGGAAACACATGGTCCTGTTAGGTGGCCTGTAAGATCACCTGAATTAACCCCTTTGGATTTTTTCATTTGGGGTTACTTGAAAAACATCGTTTACAAAACCTACCCAAGTACCTAGAATTACGAGTTAGACAGGCCATTCAAAGTATAACGCCTCAACAATTGAACAATGCTATCGAAATACCGCCAAACGAGCTCGAACATGTTTGGATGTTGGTGGTGGACATTTTGAACAGCTATCAAACGATTTCTCTTTTTTATTATGTTTCGTTATAAATTAAATTGTGAGAGAAAACCTAACTGTCATTACTTACTTACATTTGAACCGCTTTGATCCTTCGAGATTTAGGAGCTCTATCAGTGGAATGAAATATTGACTAGATCTCTGTGTAATTGTTTTTTGTGTTCTATAGCCACCTTGATGAATTATTGTTATTGAACCGAGAAGATACTTGATCCTAAACTCCATTAGCTAGAAATCACACTGACCGACCATGATCGACCGTCCGCGACCGTCCAGCAACGACCAAAAATTAATAGAATCTACTGAAAACTTTTAAACACAGATTGACCAAAATTTTCAGCTGATTGGAGTTCAAACGTGATCTTCAAAAACCGACGTTCATTCAGTGTGAGTTATCCGATAAGAATACACGTGATGGAAATTTTGTTCGTAGTTGGACGATCGCGGACGGTCGGTCATGGTTGCTCAGTGTGTCTGGTGCCTTGTCATGCTCGTATTGGATTTACAGAAAAATATTTATTATGGATACCCCATCGATGGTACTTTCGAATGACGTCAGAGTACCATTATGGTACCATTCGAAAAACCGGAGTTTCGAGTAAAATAAGTGTTTTGCTTTACTTTTTTTGGCACGTATTTTTAACCATGATATTTTTTAAATCGAAAGTAAGATAGTGCAGCATTATTTTGATTATTTGGAATAATTTTAGGGAGTTCATGGCTCTCTAGATCGAGAAATAGAATGGGTGTTCTGACGAATGAAATATCAACAATGAGGTATCATTGGATTCAGAAAATTATGCAGATTTCAAAAATGTAATAACATACAGGGTGTCCTATTCGAAAATCGAAAGTTGATGTCATTTCTGGAAAAACCAAAATTTGGATTTTTTTTCCAAATAGCGAGCATATTCAGTGCTCCAAATTTCAGAAATATAGCTACAGAAACAAAGGAGAAACGGGCGTGTACCATGAGTCTGTGTCACGCGGTATACAGAAACGCGTACCTACGGAATATACGAAGCTTATATGCTTACCAATGCTTAGTGTGGATGTTCGTTAATATAATAAAATATCATGTCTCAATATAATTGATACATGTTGCACACAAAACTCATCTACAAATTTGCTGATATATTAAAAACAAACTGGTACTCAAAGAAGGTCCAAATCTTTATAAATACTGCAGGGGAACTGAAGAAAATGAACAAATTAAATAGGTAAAAATCTTATCTCAAAAAATGCATACAAATTCAAATTCAAGCATTGATAAATAAATGGAAGGCATCCAGTTGATTCAATTTTCAAACCTGCTTAATGTCACCTAATAACTTTTCCTCCACTTTATTCATACGATTGAATGCAAATTTGTCCTTCAAGAATGATATCATGGAATAACTTTTTTTCGATAGACAACAGAACTGTCCTTCAACATTTATTCATTCAAAAAACTATCAAATAGACGGAGGTCTTCAATTCACTTAATTTGGCAGAAATTGGAGGAATGTACTGAAACATTCCAGTGTTTATATTTCTAAAAACATTCTATGTATTAATTCCCCATTCGGTTAATAGTTTACTAATAATTTCAATTTCATTGAAATGTAGTATGATTAATTTCATTACTTTGAATTCTGATACTATCCAAATATTCCATTCAGTATACATCCCGCCATCTGTTGGACAGGCGTCGAATATCACGAATAGAATGAAGTCTTTAGAAGAGGCCGTAAATGTATCCTAAAATATCGACACTCCAATATGAATCGATTTCTACGCCGTCACGCAATGGCTTCTTTGGTTCTGTAGCTGCCTGCTAGGTAGCGTACAAAGTGCGTTCTTTTGTTTATTAACGAAAAACCAGCTGTTTTAGGAGGGGCAAAGGCAGAACGGCATCCAAACTTGACAGTGCACGATTATAGAACGATACGAAAGGGTAGTGTTCGCGCTCAAGTGTATGTATGTGTGTATAACCCAGAAATCATCAGGGTTTCCGTGAAACCACAACTCTCAGTCCACGAGAAAGGTTAGTGCCCTATTGCAATGCCGAAAAAAACCCTAGTTTGAGTTATGACCTTTGAAAATATCATGTGCTAGCGATGCTGAAGCCGGTTTTATATTTTTTTCTCCAGTTGTCATCTGTCCTTGTTTAACATGATCTGCCACCCCTGGCGATTGGCTCACGGTAAAAATAGGCAAAATATTTCCGTGATTTTTCCATTTTTTAATGAGAGGACAAGGAGGGATACGATCCTCCTTACCTCACAGACTTTGCTGACCGGCTGCATACCTATTTGTCAGATCAGTTGATCAGATCAGAGAGATGAATGAACTTGAATCACACTAACTGTTTGTTTATATTAGGAAATGTAGGTAGTTTTTTGCGTTGTTATTGAGATGAATGGCAACTCGTTGATGGAAGGAGAGTTGGGTACATCATAATTAAACAAGTATAAAATACGAGAAGAATGTTGTCAAAATTGATGGGATTGAAAGAAAGTTCGAACTTGTAAGGTACCTGCAAAATGCAATGTATAGGGTAGGTACAGGCGGAATCCAGTGATTGTTTTGAAAAAATATACATACTTCCGGGGAAATAAAATGTATCTTACAGGATATCTGATACGAAAGTGAAGGGTGTAACTGTCATCAGAAACAGTTGTACAGCTTGCCCTTAAGAAATTTGTTCAAAACCATGTCTATAGAATACAGAATACCCTGAGTATTCTCAAATGTACTCAGTGAGCTTTGATTGATTTCGTAGGGATGTAAGTGACGATATGAGTCAGCCATCCTTCAGTACCTATAGGCACCTTTGTTTTGTTTTTTTGTTTGGAGAAAACCTCTCAAAAGCGGAGCTTGTGCTAGCAAGGGAGTTCCGGGACCTACAGCTTAAATAAAAGTGGATTCCGAACAACTTTAGCTCAGTGGTAGGCGGTGGGAATCGAACCCACGACGCCTGGGTGGGAAGCAAACATTCTAACACCACGACTACTTCGCTCATTGAGACACACAATTGTTAATAATGAAAAAGGGATTGGGTCGTATGACGTATTACTTCTGTCTGAAAACTTGAAAAATTTGAATCTGTGGCATAAATCCACCATAAGACGACATTGCATAGTAGTTCATATGTAAAAAGAAAGCTTTGTAAAGAATGTAACAGATATAAGTAATTCAACAGTCGTAGGGGACAGTTGCTGTTCTGTTAACACAAGACTAACCGTATTGTATATGTTTGAGCGGAATATTGGATCACCTAGTCCAGTTTTTCATATTCAGAAATCGAAAATAACTCATCCATACCTTAATATATTTGCGAAATTTGTTATCGAAAACTGAAACAAAACAATCATATGAAAGAAAAATAACAAATAACTACCTATACTTACTAGAAAACTTCATTTTAGACCGCCGGAAGGAAAATATTTTTCCTCCCTGATTACGAAAATGTTCCTTCCTCTGAGTTTTTTAATAGTTTTACATAAGCAAGAGTTTTGTAAGAAGATTCATGAAATAAAATATAAATACATGTAAGCATTTATTTTTTTTAATTAAACAACAATTTAATACATGGAATGAAAAACTTGAGGACAAAAATTTGTACAGTTTGTCAATTTATTGAAAGTAATCCCTTCTGTAAAGTCATGTTCCGCTGAAATATTAACCTCTCCTTCTTGTTGATTACTTATTGACGTAGTGTTGCTGCTTGTAAGGTTGCTTTCCAATGAAGGAAGAGCTATCGACACAAAGTAATCAACGTGATCCCTAGAATAACTTGGTATTGAAGTGACTTTCTGACCAGTAATGATTTTACTTGCAATATCCATTTTTCTCCCAACCTCGCAGCATGGAGGTTACCAAGTCACCACCTGCATTGACGAGCAGCGTAGTCGAAGTTCTTCGGAAACAATTGCCGGTATAACTTTTGGAGTTTACAATTCTAAAAAGGTTGCAATTTCAACTAAATGGGATTTTAGCCATTGTGTTCTTTCCAATTACATTGACAGATGATTTTCGTTCATAGTAATTAACAAATAATCTGTAGTGCGATGTTTAGGGCTGTCTGGATTTTTTACATTTTTTGTATACTGCCAAAGCGGACATTCCGTTTATTATTTTTTCGGTTTTTCTAACTGGAAGGATAACTTTTACTATACCGCCACTATTATCAAGGTCTTCAACGTTCATTTCAATTAGTATTTTGCATATGCAACCCTTGCAAATGCCAGATAGTAAAGCGATCTAAAATACAGTTTCCAAAAAAATTGCATATATTATAATTCAATTCAATGCCCCAAAAATTTAAGCCACCATTCATACAACCATTTCTTTTGTCTAACCGATTCGATAAATTGTTCTTCTAAACAACGTAATGAATAATGAAATAAAAGAGCTTACCTTCAAATGCAAATCCATCTGAGGCCTCTGTGAGTGATATCTTCGGAGACTTTTTCACTTTCACTCCGCGCTCTTCCAACCATTTTTTGAACACACTATAGGTATTCCAGTTCATTTCACTCTCTCAATGTATCTGGAAAAAATGAATATGCTTTCAAAAAAATTTCAACAAGTTCATTAGCAAAAACTAGCAATTTTGAGACTTATTAAAAAAATCATTTGTACAGTTTGCAACATAGGTGAAGCTAAGTGAATACAAGAATTCGGTGGGTTCGTTATTCGTATTACAGTAAAAAAAAATGTTGTTTCTGTTGTTGTTGTTGCTGCAATTTCTGAAATATTTGATAACAGTTAAGTAGGAGAACCTGTTATGATATGATTTGCACTTTCACTTTTTTTGGCAGTTGACTGATTTACATATTTTTTCGCCATGCTTGTCGAGCGCCGGCCACTATGTTTCTTTAATTTTGAAATGTCCCTCAAACTATGTTGGGTATATTATTCTGGATTATACAACAACAAATATTTGGTTACTTTAAATGGTGTATTTGACATATTATAATGTTTTTCCTACAACCGGTATTGAGCATTTCGATTTTCTATCACTCCAAAAGAAACAACCTGTTTTCTCTAGTCTCAGAGCTGCAAATGTATTGAAGAATGTTGACACTGCCAATGGTATTATTGGTAACACAATCAATTTTCGTTTTGGAATCTGGCAGTACTTTTGTAATAATATAACTCTTTTATTTTGTATAATTTTAATAGTCTTATTACATAATTCATCACATCAGAATGTACCAAAGATCGTAATACACAAACCTACAAAAAATAGAAACGAAAAACTCAGCAATAACTGATATGTATCCTTATCAATTAGTACTGGCCATCTGGTGATTCGACAATAAACTTATTAATCTCCTCTCTGGAAAAAACAACAGCTTTATTAGCCCCATACCTCGCCTTATACCCAGCCCCTAATTTCTTCAATAATCTATCAACTTGAGATACTTTTTATCTATATCTTTCATATTAAAATTGTAGATCGGAGCATTGAACAATTTGACAATAATGTGGGGGTTGAAAGGTTTTTGAGAGTTTTAGGAAATACCCCAAAATTCACAATTTTCTTCCACCCTCTTTTTCCCCACCATATTTAGTAGAAAATCATACTCTTTTTCATACCGAAATCTTAATTGTTCTGGTAATAAAGACACAATAGTGGTGTGGGGGGAGCTTTGAATATTAACATTCATCCCCTCGAAGTTACGCAAAGACGTTTTCTCAAATTGTTATTCTCCGAAAACAGTAGATATTCTTCAGACACCGATACTCAAATCCTGGATAAAAGACAGTTGTATTATTCGTGCTCTAGTACCTACAAAATATCATACACCTACTTAGAATCGAAACATAATTTTCGAATATTATAATATCTTGACCTTATAAGGGTAGTCTCCTGTCATGGCGCCGAAAGGACCTAGTTGTTCTGAACCTGAGACTGAGGTCATGTAAAAGGTGTAAAAAAA
Source organism: Chrysolina americana (assembly GCA_958502065.1). Classification (NCBI taxonomy): domain Eukaryota; kingdom Metazoa; phylum Arthropoda; class Insecta; order Coleoptera; family Chrysomelidae; genus Chrysolina; species Chrysolina americana. Next base: position 33,069,081 of record OY293421.1, on the reverse strand, counting down.
TTGCGCAAAGTGGACTGAAATGTGTAAAATGTGGTACATTATCACACAGTGGTTGTTTGAAACAAATAAAAGGAGTGAAATACCTTGATGATAATAATGTGCTTTGTTGTGCAGACAGTGACAAGTTGAGTGATGAGCCTGATGTCTTTTTTGGTAGTGATGAGCCAGACAAGACAGAAGAGATGTTGAAATACATAAGGTTATGTCAAAATCCTAAAACGAGCCAACAGACGCCATCTGAAACACAAAAGCCCAACCAGCAGGTACCTACACCAAAGTAGTTCCCGATATCAAAGTCAACCATCGCACTCCAAAGCGACAAACTCATTGGAATCGAGTGATCTACATTCAAGGGTAAAATCATACGCTGAATCATTGAGTGAGTGTTATTTACGCCGGTTAGAGGCCGGGGCAGGACGGATTCTTGCATAACACATATGGGGAGACTGGTCGAATGCGCCTGAGCAGGAAGCAATGACCATTAAATGTGAGAGAGAGAGAGAGAGTTAGTTGTATTGTTGTATAGATCTAAAGTGTATGTTTGTTTATAGTGAAGTTAGAAAATAAACAGTTTAGTAGTGTGCTCGGCTCATTATTTGGCAAAATACTTTGAATAATGAAAAAACTGGAAACAAGCACAAAGTTTATAGCATACTGCGAAAATGTGAGCAAAATTTGTACAATTTGATGGAAAAAAAATGGGAATTTCAATGCATACATACTAAATTTTCGAAATATCTCGATACTTACACGGCACAAAATTTGTAATATATGGTAAATGACTCAAAATAAGCACCGTATATTAGAAAAAAAATATTCGGAATTTTAATGTATTCATCACAGCTTCAAGTTGATCATACAAACGAGTTTTCGAAATATCTCGAAAACTACACGCGCACAAAACTCAAAATATACGACATCAAATACCCATAACACTTGATGATACTTTAATGTTAAGAAATGAAGGCATATGATCAATCATTCTTACTATTTATTTGTCAAAGACTGATTGAAAGTTTGATTATGTGAAGAAAACTGATTTCATGACATGGTTTTTAGGGTGATTTTTCCTTCCATAATCCAAGCAGATTTCCTTGAATTCACAGTTCCGCATTTTTAGATTGCCTAAAGACCTTCAACCACAAACAACCCAAATACTGTATCAAAAAGCCTCCCTGATGCGGTAGCCCTAAAGGCATTCCTACTCGATTTTTGGCATGCAGAGCGATCAAAATGTTATGAGGTGTTTATTACCATAGCTTAAAATGAAATTTATGTAAACGTTGCATCTACGCCCTATATTATATTTCATCCTACTTTAATCTGTTCACAATCGCTATACCTACCAGCATGATTGATTAGGCAGCATATATATTAGATGCGTGCATGAGTAATAAAAATGGGTTTAATAACCATATCACAAAGGAGCTTTTCTTATCCGTACCATTTTTAAATGAGTGATTCAGTGTGTGTTGATGGAATGGGTTTATTTTCATTTATTTTGATGTACACCGTTTTTCGAGATATTTTGAGTGCATCTGCAAATCTTAAAATACAGTAAAGAAAAGTTATGACACTTCTTTTGTGGTTTAAATTGTTACCTCTTGAACAGATGAAAGTGTTAAAAAAGGTTTACCATTCGCTCTTTCCCTTTCAATACAAATTGTTGTTCTTGTGAATTAGTTACAGGCATAATCTAAAAAAGAGTTCAAATATATTGTGAATGTTTTTACCTGTATTTATAGATTTAGGTAATGTTTTTTTCTCTCATTAAGATTTTCACACTATGAATATCTCTTGTGTGAATATCCAGGCAGTACGGGATTAAAGTCACAAATGTCAATTGCGAGGTTAGAAATTTTAAGAGTATTTGTGAATAAAACACATTGTATTGTACTTACTTTAGAAGTAATGATTCCAAGAGAGGCTTAGTTTTGAAAAACAAACAGTTTTCATAATATATTCGACTGCAAAACAAAGTAAAACTGGCGACAAACAATACCACAATGAAAGAAATAAATGACGCAATTGATGGTTGGCAAGTTTAGTTGAAATGTAAAACACTATCGGTTTTATGGCTATCTCTTTTCACTGTTTTGAGTTTTAATCGATCATCACAATACATAATTCATAGCTTAGAAGACAAATGTTAACGAATTTCAATTCGCTCGTAGCGGTTGATAGAAAGAGATGTTCGATAGAGGGTGTGTGATTTCTTCGATCATAAATTGATGACGCATGGGTAAAGTTAAAATAATCGAAAATCATACAGTAGAAGAAAATATGCGGAAGGCTGGATTATTTTCATAAACAAATATCATTTTGGAATTTATTGTCTTTCTTCCAGTACTCCTAGTAGTTACCTACATGAGAAATAATTAAATATTTTTCATGATGAAATTGGTTTGTGAAGTCTGCTGAATTAGTGCAAGCAAGGAGAAAAATGTGTATACAGTTAGAATGTCTCACTAAGTTGGCACTATATAGAAAACTTTTTTGTTATTAATTTTAGGACAAAAAAGTCATATCTCATAAAAAGTTCAGCATGTTCAGCACAAGGTGCTCATATTTTCGTGCCAATTTTTCATCCATGACCTGCGGCATGACGATATCTGGGCCACGTTTATATTATGTGAGAATTTGGCTCTCTGACCAAGTTGACCATACCAAAGTTAGACCAAGGGAATAAGTTACTGATGCCTATTCACATCATATTCAATCAGTAAAGAGTTTGCTTTTTATTTGGTATGTCTGGTAATTATTTAGATAACTTACCACCAAACTATAAAAACTATATTAATTTTATGACATAAAAACATCAATGACAATGAAGGTAATGAAGAATTAGATATTGAAGTGTAGATTAGAAACATTATCATTCGAGATTGTGTCTTTGCTAGAAAAACGGATAATAGGACAGTCTAGTACATTAGAATACAGACTTGGGACTTAGTAAGGATTCAAACCAAATTTTTCATGTTGGACAGTCAACACCGGCACCGGCGCCGTAAGTGTTTATACTTATACTATCTAAGTAAGTCATCTACCTATTTAGATCTGGTACGCAACAATTTTTGGTACCAATCCCAGCTGGATACTTGACTAAGCATACTGTATACACCACGATGACTAAGACTATTTGGTTGAAAACAAGTCATTAGTCAGATTATCAAGAGACGGTATAAACAAGGCCATTGTCGACAGTACCGCTTGACCGGTAGTTGCTTCCAAAACACTGAAATGATCTATTGGACGGAGTATTATATGCATCTATCCGACTGAAATACTGTGTTGAACTGGAAATACTTTTTTCCATACATACACCTCTGGCAATGTATGAGTAAAATAATCCAATTTTCAGGGCCATAATTTAAAAGAGAATAATTCACACAATTGTAAAAAAATATTACCTAGCCGAAATATAAAATTAAATATTATTTCCCATTATGAAGTGAACATCGACGATCCAAAAACTACAACAAAAACTACAGGTCCGTATTTAAAAATTCAAAGATGGTGGTGGCCCGAGTCAGATGACACCCTGTATAAATGATTTATGGACATATTCTGATAGCCCACATCAAGTGCCAATAGCAAAATTTGGACAGATTTTTAATATGCGAATAAAGAAGATAAAGGCAAAAAAATAATTTGGGATTTTTTCGATAAATTCGATTTTGTTACAACATTGAATAGGTCTCTTGAATACGCAACTTTGACACACTTTTACTAACACTCTATCTCTTATCCCCATGAACAGAAACGAATTTGAATAGCCCTGTATAATCAATAAAATGGTTCTTTATTGGAAGTAATCTATTTTTACTGTATCTATGAATCACTTCAATCAAAAATATTTACTTTATCAGGAAATTTGCAAAGCATAATTCAAAAAACTCAAAATTCTAATATCAATACATTTGAAAATTTCAATAAAAAAAATTCGAATTCATTCTGTTGAACATTTTATGGTTTCAAGTTGAGAAATCTATAAATATGGAAAGTGTTGGAGCAAATTACATTTTGTCTGTTCAAGAAATCATATTTTCTTAGTTGTACAAATTGCGATTTCCCTATCCAAGATATTACCTGTTTTCTTATCAAAATATTACGTTTTCTTCATTCAAAAAATTACATTCTCGGAATCGAAAAAGTTACGCTTCCTCTGTTCAAATTACATTTCCTTTATCCAAGAGATTACGTTTTCACAACCCAAAAAATTATGCTTTTTCCAAGAAATTACGTTTTTTCTACCGGAGAAATAACATTTTTTCTATCCAAGTAATTACGTTTTCTCTGCCCAAGCAATTACGTTATCTCTTTTCAAGAAATATCCAAAAAATTACATTTCCTTGAACGTAGAGAACAAAAGTTCTTGGTCGAAGTACTTAATCTTGTTTACTTCATGAAGATGTTATTGTTATTCTAATAAATTACTACTTCTTCATTTTAAAAAATCATAAGTTTCGAAAGAAGTACTCATGTTTCTTTACTTGAAGACAATAATGTACCTACTCCATGTATAGTTTTATATTTCTTGAATTAATTTTTTCTCTGTTCAGAAAACTTTTTTTTTTTTTAAAGAAAACTATTTTCGATCTTTATGAAATAATGTTAAATTTAAGATATAATGTATCATCATATCCAAGTAAGGGAACAAGATTATGTCTTTCAAAACTTTCCAACTAACAAAGTTGCATAGAAGCTTACCTTATGTTAGCATAACACGCTTCGATTAATATTGACATAAATTTGGTGTTTGGGAAGTTCTATTTATTTCATTGTATTCACACAAAAACTTTCAAAAATTCATGTTTGAGAAGGAAATTGCTTTCACTGGAGGAATCTTCATAAAACATGGGTTGTATTCATGAAAGCCTTAACAAATTGAATAGGTATGTTTGTCTGAGTAAAAGCTTTTGCCCATTAGGGTTTATTCATACGACCCTTTGTTTTCTCAAAAAAAAAAAAAAAATTAAAGTTTTTTTTTCTGTACGCAATCTTCATTGAAGTAACCGTGTTTTCAAGGAAGGATTCTAAACGTAATAAGCGTGTTTGCTCCTTCTGAAATGATATTCTGAGACACTGCATTTTCCCAAAAACTGAACCAAAACCTTTTTCGAAGAAATTGTAAATTGAGAAAATATCTAAAAAATTTGTGTTTTCCATTTATAAAATGTACTTACTGAAGGAAAAGGCTATGTAGATATATTATACGATAATGTTTGGCATCGACGGTCATTAGCATATTTCTTTGAGGGGGTGATGCTTTAAGAAAAACACGTGTAAAGTATAAAACATTTATATTAATACATTCAACTGTCTCTCTCTAAGATAATATCAACCTTTCTCTATAAAATATCAAAACGAATATAAAATATTTTTTCAGCAGCTTGTAACAGTCTTTCTGGGACTGAATTAGGTAACCACATTCTATAAAATGAAAAGAAAAATTAAATATTAATATTATTGATTGGTAAAGAGTCTTTCCAAGATAAAATTTGGCAAACGCATTCTACAAACAATAAAAATGAAAACAGGGACAGGCTAAATTGTCTTAAATATGAACTTTTTAATGAAAAATACATTAAAAATATATTAACATTAAACCTGCATACAAGTGAAAAAATATCTTCTCGTTTTTCGAAATGCGTATCTAGGAATAAAATTACTTGTTTGGTGAAGGAGAAAGATACTTTCTACTCTCATTACAAATGATAAATTTTCTCGTATACGCTTAAATTAAAACCAAGGGTTTTCGACAGTCGATTGAAAGCTTCTTCGTAATATCATTTCCTCAAATTATTGACAGCTGTCTTGAAACATCCCATATATTTGATAATAAGCTCACAGAAATTGAAATTTGAACCCATTGTATTGAAAGGGTACCATGTACTTGATTTGATTTTGATATGAAATATATTAATTACTTCTCGATGCATTGTTTCAAATATATGTATTTACCTAGTTTTCACTTAATCAAGGGAGAAAAGTCTTATACAGCTCACCTTAACAACTATGATACTCTCTGAAGATTCGAGAAGTTTGTTTTCCTTTTGAAGAAATGGTATGAGCGAGGAACTGAATTTAGATTGGTAATTTCTCTTCCTAAAATAAAGTATTCTCAATAAAATTTTCGATGAGCAATTCATGAATCTTGAGGAAAAACTATACTAACCGTTATCAGCCAAGGCCTTAATTTTACGAAACAGATCTAAGAAAACAGCCCTTCAAGTATTGTACCAAAGAATGATTTCCAGTTGAGGTAGAAACGTATGTGTGATTGGGATATAATTTTTCGAAATCAAGATGAATCTGAATGGAATTGAATATTTTCAAACACAACATAGTGATATTTGGACTAAATTCAAGTCTTTTTGGGAGACAGTGGATGAGAGCTGCACAAATTTTATATAGTAAGTACACGATAATTCTTATCAAAATACTGGAACGCAAATCACCCGTTTTCCGTTTCCAATTTTGGCGTACTTCAATAGTCTGGATCCATTTGACCAAGATTGTGCTTCACGGTTCCTGGTTATTTTGTAACCACAGTACATCGTTTTTCAAATCATCATTTATTTCTGAAACGCAACCATATATTCAGGATCAGCATTTACATTGTTTTGAAAGGAACCTATATCTAATATTTCAACGACTGAAAAAATAGGTCAGTAGCAGAATGGAACATTTAATAGGTAAACTGAATAATTTTGAATCGGATACCTACCAAAGAGTCTGCACCATATGAACAATATTACCTATTCGGGTATAATCATATTTACATTTAGATTAACCTATTTAACCCATACAGCCCTGAAACTAATTTTTTCCGAAAATTCAAAGTATTTCTTGTGATTTTTGTTTTATGAAGGAGGTAGTATCTCACAAAAATAATGAAATAAAATTCAAAAGGTCACGACTGGCCTAGACAAGCTGCCCTTTTAAAAGGACGGTAGGTCTATCCACTACTATGGAATAAAATTAATGTTGATAATTATTTTATTTTATCATCATAGATACAATGCAAAATATTGATAATAATTAATTTGTATGATATATTACAAAACAATCCTTTGGATGTGAACCAACGTTACACTTTCGACAAATGAAATTAGATTTTTTATGGCATACAGCGCATCGTCGCTGATTTTCGTTGTACAAAACTAGGTGGTCTATTCTGTCATAACGAGAAAACTCATGAGAATTTTTAGGCGATTTTGAAGGACGCCTTTTTGTATTTCTTTTGAGGATATCGAATAAAGGCCTCAGTTTGGAGTATTCATCTGCCTTACCTAGTTGTGTATTGTCGTTGCCATGAATATTACTCACATATTGAAATCTGTCGCGCGCTATAGCTTCACATACTAATTTGTTATTGGTATCATCCCTATTTTGCCAATACATCTTTTTTCGTGGTACAGACACGTAACCTCTAAGTAGAAGAACTCCAACGAAACAAAATATCTCATTTGGAGTAATACTGCACGATTTTTTTGTTGTGCATATGTATTCGTGAAATATACAATCAAATGTATCACTTCTTTATCAAAGAACAATCGAAAAATGTCGCAAAGTGAAAGGTTCATTGCCGCAGATGATGGAACTTCCCAACATGCAAAATCCGTCACGACCAAATCTTGTTTTTCGTAGTGAAAATCTTTTACTTTTTTTGGTCTCCTTTCCACGAATGTTGATAGTTTGTCGTCGTCACTATCCCATGCCTGGCCAATTTCTTCTTCTAATTTTCGTGCTAGGAATCGCACGTTAAAAGGTAAGACCTCGTTAATCCTTGGCTCGCACAAGTTTAGACTTCTGAGGGCTGTCGTTCGTAGGGGGATGACAGCTGGTTAACAATTTAAACAATTCTGATGGCATTTGAACTTCAATTTCTGGTAGCAGTTGTGCTCCAGGTAAATTATTAGGTTCAACTACGTTCTCATCCCCTGAATCTTCATCAGTATCACAACCGTCGTTAGCAACTCTGAAAGGGTCAGCGGATTTTTCCAATAACTAGAAAGAAAGATAGTCAATATCAGTGGATAGACCTACTGTCCTTTTAAAAGGACAGTGTTGTTTTTTGCCATTTATTTTGCAAAATTCAAATGAAAATTCGAGGTTATCATAATGAAAAGATTAATTTTTCATTAGTTTACTTAGAAATGAAATTTAACGATCGTAATTACTCTTATCAATAGCAATCACCTACCTAGATTTACTCAACATCAATGGTCATTGAAACAACAAACAAACACACGTGTCTAACTGTCGACAATCTTACAGTTACTGCAAACTTGTACTCTAGGTGGCTTCTCAACACTTCATAGGTATCCTGTGTTGATCAGCTGCCACCTGTACTCCAGTAGCAGAATTAGCTGGAAAGAAATTGTTAGTAGTGCGTCCTTTTAAAAGGACGGTAGGGCTATCTGCATGGGTTGAAAACGCGGCACAACTGTAAATGTTTTATTTGTTGTCCGATTAAAGACCTTTTTTGTAATGAAAATAGTTTCAACCGTTCTATTGTACTGCCCTAACTATGAAATAAAATTCAGGTCAAGCCCTTCTTCGAAATGTTTTCAAAGCCAAAAATCTAAAAATTAATAAAAAAAGTTGATTACGCCACTGAATTTGTGATATTTGCTCATAGAGTTGAGAAAATTGAATTTCCTGCTGTGAAATTTTCATTAAACATAGCAATGCTTCTACCGGACAATGTCCGTAGAGAGAATATTATAACACAGAGATTATGCTTTATGTGCCTGCTATAAATGTTTTCGAAGTTTTTCGAGGGGAAAACATCTATCTAAAATGTGTACTCAATTAAGCCTAAGGCTAAAAGACAGCCGCTGACTGAAAGACTGAAGTGAAGATTTAAGGACTGAAAATTGACTCAAATGACTAATTTTCTAGTTGTGCAAGATATTACTATTATTATTATTTTTGTTTCAATATTTTATTACTGGTAAACTTGTAGGAAATAATATTTTTTTTTGTTTACAAATGAAGTACTCAGAATGATTAAAGATATTTCGTATGATTTGAAGACAATTTTTGAACTTTCTGCGAACTTTCTGATTTCATATGTTTGCGAGATGGCGATGTTAGCAGGAGGCTATTTCAATAAAATTGAAATTGAATATCTTGATTCATACTCGACTCAAATTAGAATTTAGGCCAAAAAATAAGTAATAGATCAATTAACTTTCCTGACAAAACCAGAAAAAGTATTTTGTTAGTTCCAAATAATTTCTTTGCCTTAAAAAACTATCAGCTCTTTCTTTATTACTGAGCAAAGATTATATTACTTATATGCTTCAGTTTATGCAGAAAATTTAAATATCTATATAAGAATTTTTCGTTCGATAAATTCGGTAGAATATTCTTATCAACTCACGCTTATGGCGTAGTGTTTTCTGATTAGATCCTGATCTAATCATTTTGAATCAGAATGAATTATTTACATTTTTGTAGGAACATTCTGACTTAAAAATTTAAAAGAACTATTACACTTACCTCAGTTCTATAATTCACGATAAATTCTTCACTCACACAAAAGCATTTCGGTATTGTACCTGGTACCTGCTAAGTACTGCCTAGATGTAACGCGCTTCTAGTCTAGTCAACAAGTGCCATTTAGACCAACTTTTTTCAGCAGTCTCCGAAAATTATGATTGAGGTGTCATTCGATTCGGAATGACATCCAGATGATTTTTGAAAAAAATGAAGTTCCGCATGAAAAAATTGTAAAAGTTATTAACAATTAACTAAAAAAAAGCTCAATTCCCGGAATTTTAGCATCAATATTTATAATTTTCCCAGAGGGATGAAAATACGGCCGAAAACGGGTACTCTGGCTCGGGCAAGCCACACCCACTTTGGACACTTTAACAATAAAAATTATTTTAAAATACTAAATATGAAAATAAAAAATTGGAAAAATTCAGGCACTAACTGAATAGATTAATGAACAAAAATCCGCTTGAAAAAAATTTTCATCACAATTTTTCAATTAGTTAATCAATAGTTAATTAATAATTTTTTTCTGCTTGAACATGAACATTGCAAGTGTGATAATTGTTAAACTATAAATTTAAGATTTTTTTCCTCTTTTGGAGCAATTC